>KZ302086.1:6384-64001 GCA_002554575.1 Amanita thiersii Skay4041 | reverse complement strand
ATTTTAAGTAGTACCTTAAACTGGGGGCTCAAATGAAAGCTAGGAAGGTAGGCTATCTTGGTAAATATAATTACAATTTTATACATTTTATCAGATTTGTTATTAACCATTCAATTGAAATCACCAAAACATTGCAACACTTTTGGAAGTCACTGTATATACACACAGTGGTAGCTAAGGTGAACTAAAATAGGGTAATGAAATGAGTAGCATCCTAAGTATAGCTACTCCTGGTCATAATATGAGTAAGAATATTGGCAAGATGATGAGTAAGGGAACCTGGGGACCAGAGTACCCTGAGGTAGTAGTCAGAGTGTATGACTACAGGTGAAACAACTGTCCAAGTCAGTAAGTAGCCAATATTCATGAATAGATAAATAAAGGTAAACAAAAGGATGTTGAAACATCAAAAGCATGGAAATAGGGGCTGGAGGCACTTAGGGGTTGAACCTTGAGTGCTAGAGGTCTGGAGGGCATAACAGTCATGTCAACTGTGGTATAGTTCTCATGTCATGTCATTCATGAGTGATGATGATCTTATAATAACTTGATTCTGCTTATGACAGAACAAGATCATCATCATCCTCACTATCTAATCAATGATCCTATATCTGCTTTATTGACAGATGTCTTCAATTATTTGTGAGCATATAATTTTGACATTATTAGTCCATTTTAATAGTGTATCATCACTATTTTCAACAAAGACTACCAACAGAAGAGTACCAACAACAACAACAACAACAACAACAACAACAACAACACACTGAAACCCCTTTTTCATGTTCTCAAGACTTGTGTTTCCCATGATGCTCTTGGTGGGGAGTTTGGTGTGTGGGACATTGGTGAGTGTGAAGGTGGGGGTTTTTGGGATGTGAGTGTGACTAGGGAGTTGATTGGGATTGTCCTTCGGTGGGCTGGGCAATTCAAGGGAAAGGGGCCCAGGGGGAGAAGGAAAAAGGGTGGAGTGAGAGGAGCGGCAGTAGGAGGTGGGAGGTGGGAGGTGGGAAGGTAGGGAGGGGAATAAAGATAAGGACAAGGATAAGGAAGTGGTAGGACCCGGGAAGGTATGATAAGGGTAGCATATATTCAAAGATGAGTTTTTGTTGCTTTGGATCGGTTTTTGTTTTTTGTTTTTCTAGTTGTACAGTACTGCGAATGGGGGGGAGGAGTTCTCTGAGGTCAGTTTTGTTCCAGCAACAGGCTCTCTTTGCGTCCCAGTGATTTATTTATTCTTTCATGGCGTCGTGATCAAGAACATCCGCGTGTCTTTTGGTCACATCCAGGATTTTTCAGTCCGAACATAGGAAAAACCCCATTCACTCTATCTTTGCCAGTGATAAGTGATATTACTGTATGTACGACGAAACATTACACCATTTCAATATGCGCTGAAGACACGTGTTAGGAAATTTTTTACCGAAATCACATTATGCTGATGGGTCTAATAGACGGTATTACATCTTTTATATGTTCAAAACACCTTCTGGTGCTGACTGTCATTTCAAGTATACGCTAATTTAGTTCGGTCAATCCTTCACGTTCCCTTGCGAACGGCAAATAAACTTATACTTGTACTTGACGAAGTTTAGCACGATGAACTATTACAGTATAAAAAGATCAGTCGATATCGACTTTATTAATTCCCGCTTCAGCCCCCCCCCCCCCCCCTCTCGAGGACCTCACTTGCACTTTCACTATGAAGTTCTTCTCTCTATTCCTCATTGCCCTGCCCACCATCGCGTCTGCTTTCCCCGCTACCACAGATACATCCAGCGTCTCTGCGCTTGAGCATGCCACTTCCAATAAAATCACAGGATTAATCCAATCCCGTGACGTTGCCTCTCTTACTTTCTGTACAGGCCCTGGCTTCACTGGTTGTGAAGAGTGGTTCATTAATACCGGGGACTGTGCTGTAAGTTCACGACTTGCATTCTTACCCATACTACCCTACGTTTCCTGACAATCAACCCAATATTTTAGCCGGTTCCAGAGCCTTTCAACACAAACCTGCACTCGGCTCGTTCAAGCTCCGGGGCTGTTTGCTTCTTGTATACCGATGGCAATTGCGCCTCTTGCGAGACCTGCGCTGATGCTATTGGTTGGAGCAATATGGATGTCAGTTATATCTCCTCATCGTCATGCATAAAGTTTTCTCTACTGACATTTACGTTTCTCACCTAGTTTTCACCTGTCCAGAGTTTCAAGTGTGTTACTGCTGATGCTTCGGGTTGCTCCAATGCCAATTGCCGACACATTTGATTGTTATTATTACGACTTGGAGACAGTTATTATGTACCCACTGCATAGGGAAAAGCGGATGGCCAGGCCTTTTTTTTTTTTTTTCCACCACATCTATCTTAGCATGCGAAGTTGTTTTTTTTTCTTACCCTTTGAACTTGTTTTCCATTTCCACAAGTAATCTTTAGCAGCCCATGACCAGATAGTTGTGTACCAGCCAATCCAAGGCAACCTCAGTACACACTAAAGCGAACCTTACTTTCCTCTTGAGGTTGGCGGAAAGAAGGGATAGGTGTTAGGATCCAAAAATATACCGAGGTGTTGATGTGTAGTAGCAATGGATAATAGATAGTCGAAAACAATGAGAGCAAGGTTCAGTACAAGAGAGGCTGGGACAGGGGCTGTCAGTAACTAATGAAGCGGTAGTATTGTGCTTAAGAAAGTCAACCAGTAGCATTGGCAAATAAAGGAGCATGGTAAAAAAAAAAAAAAAAAAAAAAAAAAAAAACGAAAACGAAAAGCAGACCTGTTACAGCGTATGCGGTTCCGAATCATGATTGAGCATCTCTACGTGGATGAGCGCTACCGTAGCGTATTCTCTGCAGACGGGCGCCCCATGCTTCCTCGCCCCCACATGAAAGAGAGTCACAAGCATGTGCTATCCGGTTGGGTGAACAGGAACAGAGAGAAGCTTGCTCGAATGGATGTCCCGGTCTATAATCACCTTGGATGTGGCGGCAAAGGGGGAAGAAATTGGTTAACTGCATTAGATATTTACGATATAGTCACCAAACAGCTTGACAGAACCAGTTAAAAGCCCTTTTTAATTAGTTGCCCAAACGAACTGAGCACTGCAATACTGGAAATGTGCCTTATGGGGTATCGCCTCATTCCCGTGGGACATATTGGGTCCATAATGAATGCTGGATGGGCACAATATGCACCTGGGTGGTAATAGATATTTATTCCCCATTGGTTTACACAATAACCCGCAAATACATCACTAATACCCTTATTCTATGTGATAAACGAGTTATATACGTTAGAAAGGAGATGTAACATGCACAGCGCACCATTTGAGCACCACTCCGCAATGTCACTTTAAATCTCGTCGACGAGCGAGATATTGAACGTGCCATTTGCAACGCATTCCTCCTGGCTTTGGCTAATTTTCTTGACTGTTTCCTCAATACCCGCTGTACCATTCTCCCGAACCAAATATCCCTCGGTTTGAAGAACTTGTAAAACTTGAAGCAACCATGTTCGGCAAGTCATGGCCGCTTCACGGTTCTCCTTGACTGTAGGCTTGGTACCACCGGGGAAGACAGAAGCACAGATACGCTTCATCACATCAATATCATCGGGAGGCGTACATCCTCCAACCTTCAGGTAAGCAAGGATCACATTATCGGCTGGATAGGTTGTCACCGGGTCGACAACGTTGACTTGATAGCTCTCTCCGACGACGTCTTCAGCCCATTGGTGTTGTGTGCTGATACCATTGCTATCGGTAACGTAGAGAGCCCAGTGATAGCCTACCAACAAAAGGTTTGTAGCAATATATACCGAATTAGGTGCCAAGCGGACGATAGGGTTGCTAGACATGGGCCTGATAGATGTACAGTAGTCAGATCAATGGTGAACTGTTTATATCACGCATCCTTACGGTGATACTGTATTTTTTTTTTTGATGATAGTTAGATGGTACAATCAGCGCCAAGTGGGTGACAAAAAGAGTCAAGTGACAGGAACACGATAGCAAGATATATGGGGAATAATAAAGATGATGAAAAAAGGGATTTGAATAAATATTTTTGTGGAACATACCATATGCAGTATGGTGAGCTTGGTCTTGTTAGTAGGTGAGGTCCAATCGCCTCAATATAAACAGTCAGTCTAGAAGGCTTTATTTTTCAAGAAGCTAGATCCTCATTTATCAGTCCATGGTGGATGAACCCCAACTTGAAGCTCCCTCTTATTCGCTTTCTAGTGGGTATATGCGCCGGGCTGAGGCTGATTATTCACCGAGGATTTATTGCTGGGGCGTGGTACACAGCTGGCACACTGGGCTCTCGTCGTGTTTGCTGTTTAGCTTCCATCTTCATTGTGAACCTCACTGGGATGATTCACCTGCAGGGGGAAGGTTCCTGGCCTAGATCAACAGGTCCATATCCCGCAAAAACGCAAATATACGGAACAACCAATCGACGTAACAACGACGTTAACAGTGCTGGGGTCAATTGAACAGTACTGTACAGTATCTTAGTCTTGCAAGACTTCGTTAGCGAGGGATATAGTCAATGTTGACTTTCCCTGTATAAGGCATGCCTTTCCCGCGTTGCGAGTTTTTCCCTGCACGTGGCTTGCGCAAAAATACCAAAAAAAATAATTCAATTCCAAGGCAGGATCATGGTTCGCGTCTCGTCAGTCTCGATTCTCGAAGCACGTCGTCTCGGAACTTCAGCGCTTCAGCTGTAGAAAGGACGTAACGACGACGTTAATTCTTTTTCTTGGCCCTTCAGTCTGCAAACAAATAAATAGCCCAAAAAAGGAAAAGGAAAGCAAGCGTGTTTCATCTAGCCCACTTTTGAGACTGTGTCAGTTGAGAGGTCCAGGGCAACGAACGATCTAGTCATAGTGCCATCAGGGGACTTGTCATTGGCGGTGCCATTTCAACACGATTCCAGTCCACTGATGGCTACCCACGCCGCTGACACCGGAGTAGCGTGTTGTTGGCGCGAATATTCTTGGAGATCGAACCCTGAAAATGAGGCTTTTTAGGACAAAAACATGAACAGCTGTTTCAGACATGTGACCAGTAATATGGGGGTCGAGCCTGAAAAGCAATGGACCGAGCATTTTTGAATTGGACGTCAACGCTCGGCGTTGGTCTGAACAACGTGAACTGGGCCGCCCAATGCGTTTATAGGAGTTCTATATCGCTCCCGATTACTTCGCTAAAATGGAGTTTGTAGAAGTTATGCAGTTGGAGTATCATGATCAAAAGAACTTATGAATGGGAACGTAATTCTATCACTACCACACAGCCCCCAATCTTGACTTCATCCCCCCCTACTGATCCTGATCAAGTTGCAATGCCGCTCAGCAGCCGCCAAAATATATCAAATCTAGTATGGTCACGCCGCTTTCACCCTGTCTTACTCCTTTCCTATAAGAGGCTGGCCAACTGCATTTTAGGCCCCTCCTTATCCCATTCCCTCTGCCCGCCATGTACCAACAAGTAAGGCGCCTACTACCTATTCCCACCCTCTTGTGTTCTTATCAATTTTCGTTAGCCACAACAGCCTCAGGCGGTATACTCTGAGAAAGGGCCTGGGCCACAATACCCTACTCCTCAGGTAGCCTATGCCCAACAGCCTCAGCCTCAGATGGTACAGATGCAGCAGCCCCAACCTACCATGGGGATGACTGTTGGACCTGGTGGAAACAGGAATGCCAAAAACGTCCCCTTCAACCCAAACGGAAAGAGGGATTGGAGTAATGGAATTTGCGACTGCTTCGATGATTGCGGAACCTGTCAGTGAATTTCATCATTATCGGTGTGCCCTTGCCGGCGATTCTTATACCCCATTATCTCCTTTTACAGGTCTGATGGCATGGTTTTGCCCTTGTATGGTTTACGCTCAAGTCAAACAACGTCTTGAATACCTCAATCAACGTGGAATTCCTGACCCCGAACGTGGAGGAAGTGGTTGCAATGGTGACTGCATGGTTCACGGTTTGCTTTCTGCCTGCCTTGGCATCGGTTGGGTCCTTCAGGTACGCGCCCACTCACCGATTTCTTCAAAACCGTGTTTTCGGTGACTGAATTTTCATCGAATCTTAATTCACCACAGATATCCAACCGTGGCTCGGTCCGCCATCGGTATAGTATTGAGGGCGGTGGATGTGGAGATTGCTGCACCGTTTGCTGGTGCTCACCTTGTCAACTCACACAAGAAAGCCGTGAGATTGAACTCGAAGAACGCAGTTTCATGCACTAATTGATTGGGTGTACGAGTTTGAACGATCTCTTCCCTCTCTCTCTCGCTCGCCCCCCCCTTTTTTTCTCGGTGTTGTCTGTATTGTATTCTCGAGTTGTATTGGTCATGAGGAGACTACGACTACGACGAAGACGTATGTATACCCAGGCCCTATAGTTCTTCATAGCAGTTTCTTATTCTTAAAAGAATGATAAAACATAAAATTTGTGATTGACGATGGGGCTGTTCATCTTTGACATGTCGACACTGGGCAGCTGTCGACGCGTTGATGCTTCGGTGTTTCATGACGATCTTTGACGTCTGATGGCAGGCAAATGACAGAGCTGTGGAGTGGTATAGAATCCGACATCACCGACAGACCTTCGTTCCAAAGATGTACTACTCCCTGATTCCTCCGGATGGGCCTCAGTTTGCAACATCTCTGAGTTGGAGTCGGGGTCTCAAACGGAACAAACAAGGGTATTCATTGTATACCAAGCAGATCACTCCCTTGAGCTAGAAGTCTCGCAAGTGGCACACAGCAGGCGACTTGGCCTGCAATTTTTCCCTAGCAAAGTCTATCAAAAACGGGTAGGCTCTAACAACTGTCCATTCCTCATCCGCCAGTCTCTAAGCCATTCAGCACGAGCATGATTCTGCACAAACAACGCCCTGTCTATCTTCTTCAACGTCCATTGTAACCATGCTTGAGATTTATCAACTGGTTTTTCCTTTGTCGCTTCTTTTTTGTTGTTGGCGGACGTGGGCTTCGTTTGTTTGAGCAACCGTTGCAAGTGGGGTACCAGCGCATGTGCAACTTGTAGTGAGTCTTTAGAGTTGTGTTTGAAGCAGGCGGAGACGATCATGGAGCAGGAGACAAGGTCTTGTGCGATGGGGGTGAGGGAGTATATGCTGTATAGAGCTGACGCTGTGATAACCTTGTCGATGGGGTAACTGTCGTGTAAAGAGTGGAGGAGCTGGCGTCCACCAGGCAGAGTTAGCTTCAAGTTATACTTTGCATAATCACCGAACACGTCCAAAGCGAGCAGCGGGCACGACAGTTCTTCGCATCGACCTAACGAATCCCCGTCCAAATAAAGTTTACATACAGATAAAAAAGAAGACGACACTTACGGACAAATAACTCGGAGAATTGTGAATTGAATTCCCTCCCTATATCACGCCAACCCGGGAATAGCTCTACAACCTCTGCGAGTTCCTCTTTCGTATTAGCCAACCCGATGAGTTGCACCCACGCGCTGTTGCGGATTTGGGGAAGCTTGACAGTCGGTTCTCGTCCCAGTCGCGGTTTGACAAAGTCTATGAGTTTCTGTAACCGCTTCCCACGTTCTTCAGTCGACAGCTTCTTCCTCTTCCGGGAAACGACATCTGGCTGAGTAGAGGTTACAGCCTTGTCGACGGGTTTGGTGGTGGTGGTGGCCTGAGTAGCTGATGATGTAGAAGCAGCCGGTTGCGTAGCAGCAGGCTCGTCGCTGAACAGGTCTTCCACAGCTTCGTTCGATTCTGGGAATAAGTCGTCGATAGCGACGTTGCCTTTCTTTTTATATGCTTTACTTGAAAATTAGTGCATCAAGGCCTAGGGAAAGGGATGGGATTGTCCTCACCAATGGGGGTATTGTGCAGGCACCTTGCGCTTTGCCTTGTATGATGGAAATTACATGTTCTGAGACCCAGTAAAGCTCGTCGGGTGAGTAAGCTGGCGGCCATGAAAGCTCTCTACCTGAACTCGGTGTGGAGGAGGGCTTCCGTGTTATTGTGGTTTGTTTATTTTTATGGTACCAAACAAACAAACAACGCGCAGAATTGCCTGGCACAGGCCCGGGTCACTGAAGGGCGTTCATGAAGAGGCCCCTTCCTCTTGTTGACTATCCTCACTCTGACGACTCTGACGAGGAACGAAAATCAAAACAGTCAGCACCACAGCCTAAGAAAAGGTACGTTATCCACCCACCTGGATTGTATCAACACTAACAATATCCTCAGAAAACTCCCCAGTCTCTCCTCTTCAGTCATCCTTCCGAAACCCATAGATGATCCTGCACAACATCAAGGTCGAATTAGAACCCATCCTCACGTTTACGGGCAATATGCTACTCATGTCTATATATCCCTTCGTCTGAAAAACAATAGCACGATATACCAACTATTCCAAAGTGTTCTCAGAGATGCGAAGAACATGGTACCTTCTCTGCATGAATGTTGTAAAACTGGGGATACAAGCAGTGACTTGAGACAGCTGGAACTGCATATATCCTTGTCTCGACCCATCTATTTGCTTGTGCACCAACGAGAGGAGTTTAAGAAGGATATCAGAAACGTAGCAAAACATCATCAACCGTATGCTTCAACCCCCCTCTTATGAAGCTTTATCCCCTCCTTAAGTTAACTCTTTCGAAGCTTTTCCATGTCCTTTACGAATTTTGCTGAACTCACGAATGACGAAGAAACAAGAGCATTTCTTGTTATTGATGTCGGTGCAGGATATCATGAGGTGAGTAAACATGATATTCTGGACACTTGTTTTCTTTAGTATCCTGATGACTTGCCTGTAGCTCAAGGCCATCATGCATTCATTGTCGCCTATTCTCAAACTTTTGCACCAAAAGGACTATTATGAATGCCCTCGCTTTCATGCTTCTATAGCCTGGGCACTGCTTACAAGAAAACTATCAGACATTTATACCCCTCCCATCACTGTTGGTGAAACGCATGACGTTCAATTATTAGGCACTACCACACTGGATGAGTACGCTTGTTCTCGTCCATCTACCCCTACAACCGACATCGGAAATGAATTCCCAACGATACCACACTTCCCAGAGGATTTCATCACCACTCTCAATGAGAGATACAGCTCGACCCTATCTTCGGCGAAAGTGGGTTTATTTGATGTACAAGATCTTACTGTCAAAATAGGTAAAGACGTATTTGTATGGCGCTTGGGGATATAGGGCGAAGCGATTGGGTTGCCTTGGAGGCTTGTATCCTATTTCCAGTCCTGTAAATCAGATAAGTGTAAGCAGTCCACGATAAGGAAAGTTCGATATTCATTGTGCAAGAAACATGACGATGTTTATATGCGTGTTTCCTTTTTCAGGTTATCGTTCTGAACACTTTCCGATATTTGGTGTATCATTTCTCAAACCGTCAACGCAACCTGACAACACATACTTACTTTGGCGACTCGATACCTGCTGAATAGTAATAGTGCAGGGGGGTTGTACCCTACATGGGATCCGCACTCTCGCCTCAATGACGGAGCGATAACTCAACACCTCACTAGCTTATCTCACTCCCTGAAAGTGAATATGATCACTCCATACCAGACGGCTATCATCCTCTTCAATGTCAGTTCGCCATTCACTTATCTATTCTCTTGTCCCATAGTAGGAATATCAAGGGCAATAACCGTAAATCAGCCATGGCGCGAACTTGTCAGGCATCATCTACACCACGCACTGATTGACGGTCACCGCTATTAATATGTTATTGAAACAACACGAACTGTATTTTGATCCCCGTTTCAAGGGGCACGAGAGTGACAAGACCTACTTGAAACATAGACAACATACAATCGCATGAATTGGAGCGTTGCACGAAAATGGCCTGCCATTGACGTTCGTTCTGATGCGCGTTGGCACGTCGGGATGGCCGCTGATGTGCGTTTCTGTTTCCAGGTGATCGTGTGGGTCCTTTAAGAAATTTAGCAAAGTCGCCTTGAGGTATGAAAATTTTCACGACTGTGCTTGAGATAACGTTTGCTGACTCGAACCAATGGTCTTGCACAGTTCCACTTGCTGCTTAACCTATTGTAGAACCTTCGAAAAAAAAAGGACTCATGGGTATCTAGTCGCCAGATATAAGTATGGGGGGGAAGGTATGGCGAGATTACCCAGAGGGAACTAGGTCGTCGGTTGCAACTGGAAACCTCCGAAGCCAAGCTTGTGATTATGGGGAGTATATAAAATGAAGGATCAGCCGCCGAATGATATAATATTAGCTGAAGCAGCGGAATGAATTCCTTGATGAAAATCGATGTGGGGGAGAGGGTTAGAATTCCCTATCTCTACTCCTCGATTGCTCAAAATTTTATACAGTACCGAATGCCAGGATTTTAGGCCGAAAACTAGACGTGATCGGCATATGTCCTTTGGAACTTGAAAAAGAAAAAAAAAAAAAACAAGTTCGATTACGTCGGCAGTACAATCCTTGCAGAGATTGTGGATTCTCTGGTGCTTCTTCCACCAGATAAACTATCGATATCAGTGTCTACCAACGGTGGTTGTGCTGCATGGGGGTCTCAGGAGCTTGTCTGAGATCAGTTGACCTTGGCCCCGTGGCGGCTTGTCGGTCATGATAAACTGTGAGCGGCGGCTTGTGATTGGACGATAGGCAATTACTTGCTGACTAAGCTGCTTGAATTGTGTTTCTTCCCGTCACGGGATCTAAAAACCAAAGACATATCCCAGGTTTCTGCCAAGGTATATATGAACCACGGATAAGATTTCGAATGATTTCTCAAGTACGACTTTGACGCCCCAGGGGCACCAAGTAGACTCCCACTCCCGCACCTTGTCGAGATGGTCAACGTTACTTATGATTCATGTAAGAAAGATATCTCGTCTCTTGTTTCCTGTTCGCGTTCTCAAATTCTTTTTCTTCCTAGCGGGGGATCTCCTATGGACTGATCCTGCAACTGGACAAGATGTTGTGTACAACCTTGGCGACATCTCATTTGTCTTGATTAGCATGGCGTTGGTGTGGATCATGATTCCAGGAGTGGGTTTCTTCTATTCAGGCTTGCTCCGTCGAAAGAATGCCTTGTCGATGCTGTTCATCAGTATCTTGGCCATTGGCGTCGTTTCCTTCCAGGTGCGTTGTTACTTGAACATGTGAAGGTGGATGTATATACTCATTTTTCGTATGCTCTTCCGCTAGTGGTTTATATGGGGTTATTCGCTCGCATTCAGTGACACTGGAAGTGCTTATATTGGTAACCTACGTAAGTTGGGTCGTCCCCATCCCCATTGTTGGTGAATGTCTGATTGTTTCTTTTTTTACAAGGGTATTTCGCCTTCAAGGATGTTCTTGCACAGCCATCCGTAGGAAGCGCTAGGATCCCTGCTATCCTATTTTGCATTTATCAGATGGTATTCGCAGCGATCACGTAAGTCCTGATTGTCTACTTCGATTGGAAAAAAAAACCGAGTATCCTTTTAGTGTCAGCATTGCCATTGGAGCTATCGCAGAACGAGGACGGATAGGTCCTTTGCTTGTGTTCATCTTCGTATGGTCTACTATTGTTTATGACCCCATCGCATATTGGACATGGAATCCCAATGGTTGGTCCTTCATACTCGGAGGCCTTGACTTTGCAGGCGGAACACCCGTTCACATCTCCTCTGGAACTGCTGCTCTTGCCATTTCTATTTACCTTGGCAAGCGCCGTGGTTACGGCACAGACCGTCTCGCATACAAACCTCAAAACACGACCTATGTTGTTTTGGGGACCGTCTTCCTCTGGTTTGGCTGGTTTGGCTTCAATGGCGGCTCTGCCTTGTCGGCGAACCTTCGGGCTGTTCAGGCTTGTATTGTTACTAACCTTGCTGCGAGTGTCGGAGCGATCACTTGGATGCTATGGGTACGTCATGACCGCTTGTTCCCAGTATGCGATTATTGAGCCACCTTTCGACCAAAAGGATTTTCGCATAGAAAGGAAGTGGAGCGTTGTTGGATTCTGTTCTGGTGCCATTTCAGGTCTTGTAGCTATCACCCCTGGTTCAGGTTATGTTGGAGCCCGTGAGTAATCATTGTTTATAGTAACAGTGATAGTGTTTACTGAATGGACGATTGCTACAGCCGCCTCTCTAGCGTATGGATTCGTCGGAGGCACCGTTTGCAACTTTGCCACCAAACTCAAGTTCCTTTGTGGATATGACGACGCCCTCGATGTAAGTCGTTATAATACCCACCTCGCGTGCAACTGCTAAACTTACCCTCCAATAACACAGATCTTTGCAACCCATGCCATTGGAGGTATTGTGGGCAATATCCTCACAGCGTTCTTTGCCCAATCCAGCGTGGCGGGATTTGATGGAATCACCGAAATTCCTGGTGGTTGGATAGATCATCACTGGGTGCAGTTAGGATATCAAATTGCCGATTCAGTTGCGGGTCTCGGATACTCGTTCGTTGTAACGGTGCGTTACAATTTTTTTTTTTTTGGTTTCCCTTTCCCTTGTTATTCAATGACCCCTAATCCTTGCTGAAATACGCAGACCATTATCCTTTGGATCATGCATTTCATTCCTGGTCTCCGCCTACGAGCATGTGAAGAGGATGAAATTATCGGTATTGACGATGCGGAAATGGGCGAATTTGCCTATGACTATGTACAACTGGGCCAGGACCTTGGGCACCGCCTTGAGTCATGCAGCTCTGTTGATAGCAGTCGTCAACACGACCAACAACCTCCCCTTTCATCGCATGGGAGCATAGCCATTGAAAAAAACCAGATCCAGGCATGAACGTTTTCAATAGATAGACGGGATATACATACCTATACTCTCTTTTATTCATTTCCCCCTATTTTTTTGTTATTCATTCGTTCCTCTAGGCCACGATGCTTTTGTGTGTGTGTGTGTGTATGTGTGTTAGTTATTTGAGCAAATGTCTTTGTCTTTTTCTTTGTGTACCTTGCTTCACACTCCTTCGTAGCGTAATAGTGGTGCTGCAATTCGATGTTTATTCATGGTCAACCGCTCTACCCGGTGAAGTACCCGTTCGGGGGCTAGGCGAGTGGCATGTTTATGATGGCGTTTACTAGTAGTTTCGATAGTGGCGTTGCCATCTGTTGGCGTCCCGCACAGACTTTTTCTTTTTCATTTTTTCTTTCTTCTGCCCAGCTATGTTTGACAAGGATGGTAATGTCCAAGTCATGATATAGTGAAATCTATACCTTGGTTTCCTTTGTCAGCACGAACTGGAACAGATGAGAAAACAGTACGGCGTCACTGGCAATTGTCGTGCAGTGACGCCCACGGTATTCAAATGATTGGATCAATGACAAAGCGACTCGAACGTCACGGGAATCACCTTTGCATCATATCACATCATTGATGGTCAAAGAAAGTGGTTGCCTATTATAACACGCAATCAAACATAACGTTTACGGGTAGCTTCACTACAAAGATTGCAAAGGACTTGCAATATGAAAACGAAAGAAAAAAAAAACCACGCTAGTGAACAAACAAAGATGGATTTATATACTGCAGAGGCAGAAAGTATTGCATCGACAGGTCAAGAATGTATCTACAAGCATTGAGCACCATGCATATGATAGGAGGAGGCGTTTTTTTTCGTAAAAAGCTTTCGTGATTCGTCAGCTATAGCTACTTCTGTCTAATTCAATTTTTTTTAAATTTTCCCGTCCTAAGCCCAATTCGGACCAGCTATTGTTGAGCCCCACTCGGGTTCTACCTGTCTGCCCAGTGACTCGGATGGGTATTCCATCTGCCGCGTTGGTAGCACATCTGGTGATTTAGAAATGTTTTGTTGCCTTTGCGGTTCAAAAATTCAGTCGGTACCTCGGAAGGGAAAAGAACAAGGTAATCATCCAGGAAGGTACCGATGCACAACAAAAGGCCTAGAAGAAGTCCTCGTGTTGCCGGCAAGGTGCATTACTTTATATAATCGTGAGATAAGTGTCCCTGTCCGTGGCTGTATCTCCGTTCGGATACTGGTTTCTCACCGGTTCTAGTGCTGCTCACAGACCCCCCGCAGATATGCGAGCGTCTCGCCCGGGAGTTATCAAACGGCTTCTTAGAAAGAAGCATTGTGTAAATTAATTTTTTTTTTTTTCTTTCATCAATGATCGTACTCATATAGTGAGAAATGTTGGGCTATGTATCATATATTCCCCTTTCTCCCTCGGTTCCTTTTGATGCTGACTTGCCTCCCCGTCGCTTCAAGTTTTGTTCTCTGAATCGTTCAGCAAATCTGGAATGACTGCAGGCCCATTCTTTGATCTGATTCAAAGCCTCGGCGACTTGCAGTCCACTCGCTATGCAGAGCGTGAGGGTATCTCTTGTTTTGTAAAAGTTCTGTTGGTGACTTTTACCCTCAGTGGCATCCAGTTGCATCATTGTCTATGACCATTGTGAGTCACCAAGGTCCTTCATTTATACCAACCATGGATGGATAATGAGTGTGCCTCGCAAGTAATCACACTTGATAGGGAGGTAATGCATACGTTTATCGGCCTGGAGTAGGTTTATTCATAATAGTTGATGTCGGTAGATTGACCTCATATGGGTTGGATTCTAACGTTGGGGCAGAAGCGAGGAACTGACATATTGCTGTAGATGAGCCCTTGGTCAACGGGAAAGGTTTTGTTTATACTTGTGAGTGATACCTCGTCCTCGCGATGTCAAGTTAGCTCACACTAGCGCAGAATCGTTACTATACCCTCACTTCTGTTCTGTAAGTGTTTTAATGTGGGATTGCGCAGTAGCTCACCCACAATCTCCAGCATTAACAATTACGGTATGCATTATGCAGTGGGGTGTGGCACTGTTAATTGAAACACATGTCAGGCCTGTTCGGTTCACATCTCACTAACTCGGTATGTGACATACCCCTGATTTCATGACCGAGACACCCTAATCACCACGTTTCTCCAGTTGTGGGTAATATATCTTGTGGAGCGTGATACATACTAAAGGGTTCATATCTTTACATTCTTGGTCACAGTTGTGAGTTTGTTGGAGAAAAATATGGCCTTGCTCAATATTGAAGCGTTCTGAAGGCTCTCATTTTTATCCATGGCAGGGGTGGACAGGGTTGATTGCTTGCATATTGGCAGAAGGTCTGTTTATCGCCAAAAAGTTTTGGTTCTTTGTCATGACAACTGCTTCCAGCTATCCTACAAATGCGAATATACGCATTATACTACCTCAACAAGAGGCTGCTAGTAGTAATGGTGACCTTGTTCGTAGCATGTATGGCGTCATCAGCTTATGTGATGGGTTCCGTGCTCTCGAATATTGACGGTACGAACTGCATCATGACTGGCAAGCCCGTTCTGGGGAACTAAAACAGGTTTAGCAATAGCGGTAAACTTCTCAGGATGGCACGTCTGCTTGCCACTTAACGTTTCAAGCCACTTTTATGCCTTTTGGATTCCGATACTGTTCTTTGAGACATTTTTATGCATTTTAGCAATCTACCGGGGTTTTCAGACGTTCAAAACAGATGGATCGTTATTTCAATCAGGTCGTCGTCTTGTCGGTATCCTGATTCGCGACTCTGTGATGTATTTTATTGTGTAAGTTTTCTGTTTTTTCCCGCTCTGTGATGCGACGACATGGTGAACACCCATATAGAATGTGTGCAACTTACCTCACAAACCTTCTTGTTTGGGTGCTTGCCAGAGTGCGTTTTCTTTTTTTTGTTATGGTCCTTTTCCCTTAATTTCTCAGCATCTTTTCAGCAAACGCTTCTCGAGATTCCCATTGGGTTCTCGGTTGCTTTCTCATGTGTGCTGGCCAATCGGGTCGTTCTAAACGTGCGGCATATCAACCGGGAGAATAGCACTGAACACCGAAGGGTTTCAAGGATACGAATAGAGAGTAACCATACCAGAGACGCGGTGTATCGAGTTCAAGCCAACAGTCGGTTGAACGAGATTGAAATGGCGTGTTTGCGGTCTCTGAGAGCACCAAATGTATGACGTCAGCAATTAGCGTAATACAATTTGATATATACACATCACGTGATTTGAAATATTCAAAAAAGCGGGGGATGTGCAGGTAAGGAAAATATAGCCTGATTTCTCACAATGTGTCTGGTCATACGGGCTTAGACAAAGGAAAATAAGCTCTTTGCTCTGAGATACGACTATCCGGACTTGATAATCTCAAGTCTTTTGAATAGGATGTCAGAATCAACGGAACGATCCCCGCTTCTGTCTTCCGAAGATGCAAACGGACATGCTACATATGGGGGCGCTGCGGGAAACGACTCCCACGTCGAACCTGAGTCTTTGGAGTCGGTGGACGTTCAGAAGAACTATCTGCCCTTTGTATGTGATTGACATTCTCGATTGGATGAAGCAGGATCTTCTTGGTCTCGGAGTTTAGTTCCGAACTCGACTAATGTTACTACTTTCTATAGGTCATACCGATGGCAGTTGGGATATTTCTGGCCGCGATGGATGGTACTATTGTGGTATCATGTACGTTACTTCAGTCCTTGGCAATGTGCAGGAAGCTAATCCAACCACATCAACAGCGTATGCGGCCATTGGCAGCGAACTGAACCAACTTCAAAATACAAGTTGGATAGCTACTGCCTACATGTTAACACAGACAAGTTTTCAGTGCGTTCAATAGTCTACACTATCTAGAAACAAAACTCTACTCACTTCAAACTCCTTTCAGGCCACTGTACGGCAAGCTTAGTGACATTTTCGGACGTAAAAGCTGTTTATTGTCTGCCTATGTCATATTCTCCATCGGATCACTATTTTGCGGTTTGTCTACGACGATGATGCAGCTCATCCTGAGTAGGGGCTTAGCTGGGATCGGCGGTGGCGGAATGTCAACGTGAGTTTTTTCTTTTTTGTCATCGTATTACCCGATTCTCAGTTATTATAGAATGGTGTCGATCATTATGTCTGACGTCGTACCGTTACGTTCCCGAGGAACATGGCAAGGTATGTTACCTACCACGTCTCCCATTATACATCAAGAAGATTCAATTTGTCAAGGGGTCCTCAACATCGTGTTTGCAACTGGTTCTGCGACTGGAGCGCCACTCGGCGGTTTCTTAGCAGACACCATTGGTTGGCGGTGGTGAGTCCGCTACAAGGATTTGGTCTGCCATGAACACCTATTATCTGAACCACAATAGGGCCTTTTTACTCCAAGTCCCCCTTGCCATCTTCGCCATCATTGCAGTATCTATTGCCCTCCGTCTACCCAATACCAAGAATTCCGGCCTCTCCGCAAGTTTCAGACGAGTTGATTTCGGCGGGGCAATCACGCTCGTTCTTTGCGTCTTTTTCCTTCTTTTCGGATTAGATAGGGGTGGCAACACATCGTGGATGGATAAGTTTACCATCTCGGCGCTCATCGCGTTCATTGTTTTCGGGGTTCTATTCGGATTAATTGAAATGGAATACGCAAACGAACCGTTCGCGCCAAAAAGGATCATTGTTAATGGTACCCTCATCGCTGCATACCTTGTCAACTTTTTTTGCATTGCGTCGGCAATGTGTCAAATATTCCACGTCCCACTTTTCCTCCAGGCGGTTCTAGGAAAAACAGCTTCTCAAGCTAGTCTTTACCTAATAAGTGGTATTCTCGGAGGGCTATTTGGATCTCTCTCTGGAGGTCTTATTATGCAATATACTGGAAAATACTATATCTTGACGATAGCAGCCTATGTTATGCTGCTACTTGGGACAATCACTGTTTTTATCTCTAGCGGTACCCTGTTTACGAGCACAACTGGCATTGTTCTTGGTGCGTGCACTAGTGTTATGAATCTTCCGATTGCTAAGGGGGCTCAGGTCTTACCATAACAAGTATTGGAAATGGTAAAGAATTTGTAGAATATTGACCAGCATCAATTAACAGTTGAATCAACAGGTTGCGGGATCACAACTAGTCTTATTGCTTTGATAGCCAACGCTGGGCAAGAAGATCAAGCCATCGCAACTGCTGGTATATATTCATAGTTTATTGAATTTCAGTCACCTCGACTCACAACTCACCTTTAGTGTCATACCTTTTCCGATCACTAGGGGCCGTCGTTGGTCTTTCAATCGGCAGCACGATCGTCCAAGACGTTCTACGATATACCCTACGACTAAGACTGACAGGTGAAGATGTTGAAGAGGTTTGGAAAGATTTACCCCTTGACCCCGAAGTGAAGCTTACGAATTGCAAAGATAATAAAACACGTTCGAGAGTCTCTTGATTACATGGGTCAGCTGGATCCCCAAACGCGCATGATTGTGAAGAATGCATATGGAGATGCGGTACGAGCAACGTTCGTGTTCAGTGTGACGATGGGCGCATGTGCTACTCTGTCTTCAATATTCATTAAAGAAAAGGCGCTAAGTCGTAGACGTCAATAGGATACCAATTATATCTAAAGTGCTTTCCATTCTCTCGAGCGTATGACCGAAGATGAAGCCCACATAAGGTCAGCACTTGAGAAACACGCTGATCCTCCACATGCTTCACCAGAACATAACAGCAGGACTTGCCCATATGTAGGACAGGTTGTGAATGTTGCACAAAGCTGACTCAATTCCAGTTAACATGTGAATTCCTGATACCTAGCAACACCCTTAGCGATGAACATGAAATGTGCCAAGAACCGTTATCCAGGATCGTCATCTGAGCGTTAAGCCAAGGGAAGGCCACATGGAACCTTGCAGGAAATCCCCACACGAAGACGCCACTGGATTTACCGATAGTAAACTGACTCGCCCGTGGGGTATTCAAGCGAGAATTGGTTCCGTATTTAACAAGTTATTTTCAGTAATAAGCTTCCTTACCTTCGTGTAGACGTTTGCCCCTCGCACGAGAGATCATCACGCATTGCACGCGAGGTAAAAGCCCCTTGCATACCCACGCAGCGCCGTACCCGGGCCCATCGTGACCTAAGGGACATCCAATCGTCATTGCGAGGATTAGGGCTGCAGAGAACCTCTATGCACACCAACGAGGGGATGGGCAAGTAAAAATAGAAATTCACAAGTCAAAGTCACTATTGGGATTGCACCCGTCAAGGCCAAGACAAGGGCGTCGAAGCGAAGCCTGTTTTGTCAGACGTGCTAGGGAATGAGGGCCCATAGAGGTCGCATGTACAGTATAAAGGAACATTTGCATTTCGTGGGGGGATATACAACTCATCTCTTCTGCGCATACCTCTGTTGCATTTGTGAAAACATGGTCAAATTCTTCTCTGCTGCTCTCTTCCTTGTCTCCTTAGTTGGGACTACGCTCTCCCAAACCAGCGTCGCAACAGTCGAATCGGACATCTCTAATATCTCCAGTCAAGTGACTGCTCTCAACAATGCGATTAGCAGGTTCACCAGGACGGACTTGCTCGGTGCACTTGTAAGTTATCTCTGAACAGCTCACCTCGCATTTTATGATTGACAACCAGTGGTATTAAAGAACATCCACAACGACGCTGTGGCCCTCGTCAGCACTCTCAACGACGCAACGGCCGATGTCAATGTACCGAGTTCTCTCTACTCCTTATTCTGTCATAGTTAGTAACGAGCTCATGCCTAGGGTGTTCCAACCCCTGTCGCTGAGTCTGATGGACAGACAATCCTGAGCGACGTTCAAGCCTTTGAACCCACCATTATCAGCGCACTGAACAATTTGGTGATCAAGAAGCCAGAATTTGAGGCCGTTCCGCTTGCTGGCATCCTCGATTTGATTAGGTCTGACCTCAACGACCTGAATGCTGCAACTTCTGGATTTGAAGGTGCTTTGATCAACTCTGCACCGGTAAGTTTCCCTTCCTAGTCAAAAAAAAAAAAAAAAGAAAAGATTTTTCTCATGATCACATTGTCTTCCCCTTTCGTTGCCTAGGCTGACCTTGTTGATGATGCGAACGCCATCAAAGCTGCCATTGACGTTGCATTCGCAAATGCCATCGCAGCATACGCAACTAACTGATGGAATGAATGGTCCCCCTGACTTGTATACGTTGTATATACTGTACATTTTCAGTCCCAAATGAAATCCCTCAGACGTATCAGAATGACTGCTACCACCTTGTGGCTACTGACAGAGATGGGTACCAGCGTGACCACGTGCCCAAAAAATGGCTCTGAATTAGTGTTGCCGGTTGGACCGGTTCTCACCCTAAAGACCGTTCCATCAAAAGCCACATTTCAGGATGGGAATTTCATAACCTCACAGGAGGGACTCTCACTGAGTCCGAGCAGATCCCAATGACTAGCCACGCCCTACTCCAGACCTTCAAGTCTAGCAAGCCAGCTCTTGGTGCCTGGCTCACCGTTCCTGGCTTTTTTCATGCCCGCACTGTCGCAAAATCAAGTCCACATCTATCATGGATCATGATTGATTGCGAACACGGGCTTGTTCCGTTAAGCCTTGGTGCCGCAGAGAGCGTATCTGGCATATCTGCCGCATCTCCAACCAGCAGTCCCAGTGCATTGGTACGCATCCCAGCTACGGGGGATTCTGACAGCACCAGTTGGCAGATCAAGTATGCCCTGGATGCAGGTGCCCATGGATTACTGGTCCCAATGGTTAGATACGGCTCCGCACTACTCAAAATAGCTGATTTTGATCTTGACGCTCCCATTCACCCCTTTGTGTCAGGTGTCAACTGCAGAAAAAGCCCGCGAGATTGCGACTTTCAGTCGCTTTCCTCCCGTTGGGAAACGAGGACTTGGAAGCCCATTTGCACATGGCAGTTGGGGTCTGACCATGTCAGAATACCTCAAAGTTGCAAACGATGACACAGTTGTAATGATACAGGTTGAGACCAAAGAGGCAGTAGATAATCTTGAAGAAATCGCAGCTGTTCCTGGAATTGGTGAGTTCTGTTTCAGGATTTGAGTGGAGATGTAGTAAAGTATAGCTCTCACTGCTTTCCGATAACGTACAATGTACACTTTTTTTTTCAGACGTATACTTTATCGGCCCGTTTGACCTGTCACTCTCTCTTGGGTATCCCCCTCCATCACCGGACCCTCATCCGGAAGTTGAAAGGGTCATTCAGCGTATTCTCCAAGTGTCACACTCTGCTGGCAAAAAATGGTATCACACTTTACACGCTATTAATCTTATGTTCTTGCTGACTTGAAAACGCCGCTCCAGCGCTATATTTTGTACCTCTGGGACCCAAGCTGCCAAGCGTGCCAAAGAGGGATTTGATATGGTACGTCAATCAAGGCAGCTACATTCGGGGACAACACATTGAGAATCGAGCTGCTGTAGATCAATGTCACATCTGATACAGGAGCCATGACAGAGAGTATATTCACTCATATGGCCACTGCTGCGGGGCAAAAGAGCCAATGATATTACACGTTTCTGTCATAACTTGTCCTCACGGGAACCTCTGATTATGATTGGAATACAACTTAATTTGGTAAAATTGTATATCGAGCTAGAACTCAAGAAGACAAGCTCATTCTCTCGACATTGCTTCCGTGTTTTATCTTGGTTCCTGGGCGGAGGCATATGAATGGCCCACATTTTTATCACATTCTGAAGGCGGTCATGTTGGTGCTGCAGTACACACGATCTAGAATTGAACCGTTTCTATATTTTCCCCAACTTTCACCTTCTACTTGACAACTTTCATCATCGGCATTATTGAACCCGATTATTACCCGAAGGTACGACACAGATGTGAGATAGGTCGTTGCTAGCGCACTGTGCCCATGCTGAACTCCCCCCACTAGGCTCTCTCAATAGAACTCGAGTTACTGCTTAGAGGAATAAGCCATGAGTAATGCCTTCGATAGCCAAGTGGTACAACACCTCAGAAAGAGGCCCAGAAGCCCTGGTCCGAACTGGGTGATGTCTAAACACTGTTCCAATTATGTATGACATTTTCAAGAAAAACGCCTACGCAGTTCTTAGACATCGCGGACATAGCCATTGATCTCGTCATCGCAAGCTGATATTCGGACTTAAGCATCGACAGTGATGCTGGGATCTGAAAAAGTGTCCTCGGGTCTGCTGGCGATCAGCAGGATAGAAGGGTAAGTTTGAAATTTCTGGGTGTTCACGGGTGAGGCAGACGGTACGAACATTCCTGAGAACGTCTTCATCGAATCTCGCAAAGGTTCGGTATTGCTGAGCTGGCAAGTCACCAACCCTTCGCTATATCATGTACCTGTTTTGCTCAATAGGCCCGGACAAACACAGTTTCACCCGCGACCAACTAGGCGATGGTCACGCTTCATTGGACTTTCGGGCTTCATTATCGTACCCGCATCTATTGTCACATCGGCGACAACATTATTGTATACAAACTGTCCAGTGGCGTTAAGCGTTCTGTTGCGGTGTTGTTGATCAAGATCGGCTGTCCTGGAAGATTCGCCGATTCCACGCAGCGATGAGAATCCGAGTCCCCTCCCCTGTGTAGTGCTTAGGCCACAAGATGAGGAAAAACCGTTCAGCATATTCACATTTTCGACCTTGGTCAATAATGCGGAGCCGCGAGCCCTTAGCTGGAAACTGGTGTGTAGAAAGTTAGAAACGGCGGTCGTAAAAGAAAAGAAAAAAAGAAAAAAAAAGGACATACTCCCTGATAACGGCTTGCTCAGTTAAATTCGTTAGCATGATAACCCTGGTCGACACACACGCCCACACATATATTTCTTTGTATTTTACCGGGATGAACGGGGAATGGGGGTAATTCACGAACACCCTCAAACCCTTGCCTCGAAAGCATCCCCGTCAGATTCCCAAGACTCCTATTTTTTCTCTCTCTCTCGCACAACATTCAAGTTACAGAATGCGTAGTTGTCTATTGTATAGCCAGATATCAGTATCATCCTCGACACCTACTTGTACCGATTTTCTCTATGCCATTCCGACCCTGAGCAGGACGTGTCCTTACTTGACGACCATTCACACACCTTTCATCACTCTATGGCACGTCCCACTCCATTCAAAACATATTCAACAAGGTCAACACCTACTTACAACTCCTCGGCTGTACTCATAGTGGACCGCGGAAACGGTAGTCAACAATGATTCTGCCTGGCTTGGGAATCACGGCGCGCAATCATGTTCGCCCACCTTGAACCCGCCATTGTCATGTACGCCTCCTTTGTTCTTTTTTTTTCTTCTTTTTTCAAGCAACCTAGATTAGTCCTTATCTGTAGGCCCATTCATTCGAACCTTCCAATATATATCTCTGTGTTGGTGCATATAATTCACTGTTATTCAGTCGTTGTTGTTTTTGATATTCACTCGAGGCAATATAGAGTGAATTATTACGATGAACGAAGGGTGAGAAACACCACATTTAGGGGCAGGAGAAAAAAAAATGACATAGGCATCAAATCTCAGGCATTGAGTTGTCCTAGTATCGTCATAAACTCAGTAATTCATTCCAGAACGAAATGAATGGGAGGAAAAAACACTTGTGGCCCACCTAGTACAACAGCAGGGTCGCTGTGGGCTTTTCCAAGAAATTCAAGCGGAGAAGAAATAGAAACAAATCTCCGCTCGTCGGACGTATCATCGACCCCTGTAGTCCTCAACAGGTCATACCCTCTTCTCGATTCGTCCATCCCTTTTCATTTACAGTATCCACCCCAATGCAGGCGCAATACCAACGTCTCCCGACCTCTGAACGGTCATCTGAAGAAAATGGACAAAAACATTGGCCAAGCGCGCTAAACCCAATTAACGTTGACCCTCGGTTCCACCAGCCAACTCCGTCTCCTTACACCCGCGCTGCGCTTCTCGTTTTTCTTGCAGTGATGTTTTGGCTTGCGTTTGCAATACGCAAGATTGAGTGGTTGGGCGGCTCGCCGCCTCCTGGCGATGCGCATGTATATTTTTGAGTGAAGATGAAACAATATTTCTGTGGTGAGCCGATACTACAGTGCTTCTTTGAATGACACTGAATCAATTTACATTCTAGCTCTACAGACGAGATGATATCTCTTGCGCCCATAATTGTTCGCATACCAGATATACACCAATTAACCTACCCATTACCCGGCATTTGCCAACCCTCCTTCGTTGCATTTAACAGACTCTTATTATCAACATTTACATGTTTTCTGGGACATGCTCTAGAGATAAACTCTGATAGCTATTTGTAAATTAGACTCCATTATCCACTGAACAATTTGAGTAGCAAAGCAAATATTCTAAGCAGGAATTAATAGAAAAGGAGATATCCATGCAAGAATAGGGCGACTTGGCCCCCCATTAGGATGCCGTTCATAAACGAATGCATCCAAACGCCACCTGACAGCGGTGTCCACAACCGACGGTCAAATAACCGCACAGCTTCTTTTAATCATGCCCTCTTCTTATTCACTTTCCGTCTCGGTTTCGACCGAGCCTTCCGTTTCCGTTTAGCAGTCGCTGGCGTCGCCTTCGGGGATGAAGTTGTCGTAGGCTCTGCACCTCTGATACGAATCCTCCCATCCTTCAATGTCTCTGTGATGATCGGGCTCGCAGCAGGTCTAAACCTGTGTTCTTTCGAGTACCTAGAATAACAAATATTCCCAAAAAAAAAAAAAAGTCAAAATTCAAACCTCGTCCAATAAGTCGATATTTGATATTCCCCCCCTCCCCTCCACACCCCCATCCACATGGGACGATCTGATAAGAAAACCCCCCAGGGTTTGGGTACGAGAAGGTACTTACCTGGTTGCATAAGTGACCTGAGGCTTCCGGGTCGTGGTTTGGTATGTCGACAAAACAAACCACAGCAAGATGGCGAGGACAGCCACGATTGTCGCTCCTTTCCTAAACCCTGCAGATCTTTCGGACGAAGAAGGAGATGGGGACCTCCGAGTCAGCTCTCCGCCCCTCTTCCGTTGGTTTGGGTCTCCTCCGCGTCGTGTCGTCTCGTTATCCACATCCACGTTCATGTCCACATCTTCCACGTCAGACTCGCCTTCTGTTCCAGAAGATTGGCTCTCATCTTCTGAGGAGGACAATACCAACACCTCTGCCAGTGTGTGTTCCTCCTTGACAGGGTTTGCCATACACAAAGTCGGTCGCGTTTTAGGAATACAAGTAGAAAGCTGAGGATAAATGAAAAACAAAAACAAAATAACAATAATAAAATAACAGACTGACGTATTAGCTTTGTTTGCTTCAGTCTAGCTGACTTAGTAAGTTTTAAACTCCGATAAAGTTCCAGCTCGGAGATGAGAGTTTCTCACGGCAATGTGGCCTGCGTCAATCAGAAAGAAGCACGGCGGGGGGTGGGGGGGGGGAAGTGGCCATGGAGGAGGCAGATGCAGGGTTGGGGGGGTGCTGACCTAGGGAAGAGAGAGAGGTTCCTGTTGGGGTCCACATACAGCGCTCATCCCTATTCTAATGAAAAAAAACCCCATTTGTCGAACCGAGCCCGGGCCAATCAAGAGCGTGGATACACTAGGGAATCCTACAGTCGCATACAGTAAGGGATCTACTTCAGCGTGAATCTCAAAAAACACACACACTAGGAAGCAGTGACACCGGAACTCGAATCAAGGGAGTTGATATATCCACACACAACATATCTACATGTACACACCATCCAGTTACTCCTCAACTGGTAACCTGTCAAATGGAGGAGAATCACGACAATCTGTTGCTAATGACTCTTTTTTTTTTCTCTGTCTCTCTTTCCATTCCACATCAGTATGTTCCACATGCGGATGTTGAGGGAGAAAAAAAAAACTCAATAAAAGGTGCCTTATTTGTTTTTCGTATATTGCCGAGCTTTATTAAAAAGAATTGTGTATTCTTCTTTCCAGAAGAAATCTTGATATCAAGATAATAAAACAATGAAACACAAAACAGACGATACAGTAAACAAACGAGCTCCAGAAAAGTGTAAATGCCTGCCGTTATATAGTGATATATACACCAATGGTGCTACCCTCTTTCCTTGTTTTTATTCAGCTAAAAAAAAGACAAAGTCGTCATGCAAAGCGCACTACTCCAAATTGCCGAACAACGAAAGAAAGCAAAAAAGAGAACAGTAACCAAGAGCAACAACCAAAAAAGTTTGTGAGAAAAAAAAAAAAAAAAAAAGACAAAACACCATCCGACGTAACTCACCCACAACAAAGGTAATAGTACTCTGCCACAAGGCTAAGCCCAGTTATATTGGAAATCATTCGGAATAGCTCCCGCGGCTTGTTCCAGCAATATTTGCGTGTGTGGGACACCACGGTACTTTTTATCCCCCTTTATCAATTCGGCGTGTTCGTGAAAACATCAAAGAAGGAAAATAAAAAGTTCTTGGGTCCAAACGACAATCTCCAGACTCCTTGCTTCTCAATACATTTCCTTTGACCCCTGCCAAGGCAATTTCTCCATTTGGTGATTGAGAGATAAAAAGAAAGCAAAGGCTATTGCCACTCATATCGTCTATTTCCACAAAATGCTTTTAGTTGTACATTCAAGGTAACTACTATACGTTCTATATTAAGGCTTAAGAAAATTTTTGTGTACTGTTCAATTAGGAGTGAGCTCCACATAGTTTAAGCTTTGAGTACTGTAAGAGAAAGAGGGAAGGATCAGAAAGAAAAAGAAAAAAAAGATGCCAGGGTGCGGTATCAAACCACGACGAATATCAGCGGTGTGTTTCATGACCATACCTCAGGTGAGAAGTAGTTGGTCATTTCCCATCCCTTCCCTTTGTATGCTAGTGTGATGTAGGTGTGAATACCAGTACGGGTTGTCAAATTTCGGTGATTACTAGACGATGAAAAAAGTCTGTCAGTGATTTGCCTCAAAAAAGTAATTTGTCGCTACGTACAAAGTGTTAGCTACCTCACGGGCGACCCATCCTTCAGGGCAAGCAGGCGTGGTATTATTACGCTTTTCGTCAACCTTGTATACCTGCTCGACCGCGCGACAGATTTGAAGGTCATTTCGGCAATATCGTCTGTCAAAATACAATGGGAAAAAAAAAAAAAAGAAGATGAAGCAGCAGAAGAAAAAAAACAACAACATCAATGACAACCTCCAACATGTCGCAAAACTTGAGACACTTACGAAACCGGCAGGTAAATCTTAGGGAGCGGTATATCGGTGCCGGGATGAAGCGAAAAGTAATACAGTAAACCCCTCGTAGGGTGCTGCGCATTACGTTTGCTGAGACGTGCTCCAGACCGTGAATCAAGGGGTAGCTCCAGCTGGCGATTCGAGGTTGACCTCGAACTGGGAAACAAGTTGTTCCAAAGCACTTCAAGGTGCGCAAGCGCATCAATCATAGCAGGTGAAGAAATTCTTCCTCCAAGCGTCATCACTCGACACGCATCAGACCACGACGCTCCCTCCCTGGGACGACAGTATATCTGTAAATAGCGCCGGGTTTGTGTCAGATACGGCACTTGATAAAGAAAAAAAAATTGGGCACAAGTCACCTTCAACCTGTTGACATTGCTCCCCACGCAATCCACAGAAAAAATTTCAATTCTTGGCTTGTAAAGGTCATCCAGACCATCAATAAAGGAAATCAGCTTGTCAAGAGGTTTAATAAGGGACGGATGAAGCTGCATCACGAGGTTGCGCAGACGAGTCCAATCCGGGTCCCATAGATGGACGGACTCTTGACGAGCATTTGAATTCCTGATACCCAATGTCGGCTTTGGCGCTGGGATGTAATATGCTTTCAATTTAATTATGCCTGCCGATGTGAAGTCGAATCCTTTTCGGGTAAGTGTCGTGTTAGTGACACTTATCCCTGATGATTAGCAGCTTCTCACGCACCGACAAAAAACTTGCTTCCATCTCGGATCTGAGATCCGACCGTTCCAGGGAAGAGAAAGTTTTCCAATGTTCTCCTCCACGCCATTGCATCATCTTGACAATCGACTATACCAAGACTGCCAACGGGAGATGCCAGATAGTCAAGCACCAATGCCCCAGGTAAAAGCCCCCCCGTACGAGGATCGCTGTAGGGCTCCAAATCACAAAACAGACTAGACATGATAATAGGTGGGCCACCTACATAGGTTCTATGGCGAATCTGATTTGACGATCGACCTTATGTTTTCGGGTGGGATCTGCCTTTGGGATAATCCAACTAAGCTCCACAGGGCTTCCATCGTATGTCATGAAGGATGGATTGCCAGAACCGTCATGTGGGCCCATCATGCCTAGCACTCTTGCATAGACGAATATGAGACAGCGACATTGAATGTTGAGAGGAAATGAAGCTTGTTCGAGCATTGACGCGAAGGGTTTCCCGAGTTTTCGCCAGAAGAACGCCACTTGCGGAGCCATAGGAAGGAGCTGTTCTATATTATTAGATAAAGCGGGAGGATATACAGCTCAGGTACTCACCCTCGATAGTGTGTTATACATGATAGATTCTGTAACACTATCCCCGTTGAATTGAAGATAACTGTGGCGGACAGGAAATGTCTTGCCCAACATAGCATGTATGGTGTGCAGGACGTTCTCCAGGAAGTCCCCGTCTGACCAGCGAGTATGAAACATTGTGCATGGCAAGAGCGGATGCACCACTTGAGCTGAGAGGAGCACTAGTCAGCCGACGCCACGCAAGAAGTGGACAATCAGGGAGACAGTCGTCCTGACTTACGAAAGTAATGCGGATCGTGAACTAGAGAGTCCATTGAGTTGTGAGATCGCTTGTGTCCTGAGCTGGAAAGCGAAAGAACGCCTTCTGTAATTTATGTATCTGGTGAAACTGATCTTCAAGGTTTGACCTGAACCATACCGCCGGAATAACCAACGAATTTATGTAGTACCCAAGGAAAATCATGCGGCTATGTTTGTCCTCAGGGACTAGGGCATGTACGAGAATATACGCAAAAAGAAATGGTGGGAGCACGGGAGATATGAATGTTGACATGGTGGTTGTCAAAAATTGACAGGACGTTTGTCTGGGATTTGGATCCAGGCTTTGAGATCTGTATATGATTTTGATCATTCATTTGGGTTATCACGATGAGAAGTACGCATCCAGATGGATTTGTGTATTGCCCCAATAATTAGGCGGATCCCCGATTTCCCTTTCCTAGTTTTGCCCTGATGGAAGGCGCTAGTGCACATATGTCGAAGGGACGTAGCAACCTGTGAATCGCGATGGAGCTTGTCACGAAAAGACTTGAAAGGCACATCCCACGTACAACTCCTGTTCTAGCAACGATGTGCCTTTCTGTCTTGAAGGGTACATCACCGGGAGATGAGTTACCTCGTAGGGGAGGTCGACAGGAGTATGTTTGAAGCGTAACATGCGTTACGTCGGAGGTAAGTCTGCTATGATCGGAGTTGCTGGTTGAGGTATCCCCAAAATGAACAGCTCCGGATAGCGAGAAAAAATTATGGGCGGTTGATATATTACAGGTACAAGTAAGCGCGTACAGCCTTGAGATGGCATAAAATGAAATGGCATTTGCTGGCGGTGTTTGTTGATAGTAACTAAACAGCGTAACTCTGGATAGAAAAGGGTTGAGGGGTTGACCTAATAGCGAGAGATAAAGTGATGACATCACGATGCTGTGGGGAATGGCAAGATGATTATGGGCCGGATACTATAGATAGAGATCAAGGGGTTGGAGGAGCATGGAAAAGATAAGTTAAATTCCGAGGCGAGCTGCCGCTTAGCACGGACCAGCGTACCCAGCGCCTCAATTGGATATTGTCAACTATTCTGCCAATCTCCAATCTTGGCGGGTTTCATGTGTGCTGTTGCCCGGCCGCAATAGGCTTCGTTGGGAAAAATTGGAGTACATACTACTACAGTATACTACTACAAGTACAACATGACAACCGCCACTAACCGCTCTATTTATATCTGTTTGGCTACGTCCCCCGAACCTGCCGTATGTCCTTCTGGACCCATCTCACCGTTCCATTTTTTTCTCATAGTAAGTCTAGAATAAACCCTCTTTCCTCCCTTCGGCATATCGACTGATTTCAATCATGCCAATGCGTACTCGCGGTGCCGCTGCATTAGAGATGCGAATAGACTCCGATGTTGAAATGGAGGATGAACCCGTTGACGTGGAAGCAGACGAGGGCGACTCTGTAGCCGATGCTGAGGAGAATTCCGACGTTGACGAGGGAGAAAATCAGTCAGAAGAGGAGGAAGATGATGATGATGATGATGAAATTCAATCCGTGCGTGTCCGACCTATACCGCAATTTATCATTTTCAAGCTGACCCTTGATAGGCAGAGGGTGAAGACGAGGAGGAGCCTGAGGATGAGGAAGAGTCCACGACTGTCCCCCGTCTGAAAATCAAGCTGAAACTGCCAACACAAACAACTGTCAGCTCGGGCACTGTAACACCCCTTCAAGACTTCCCCAGCCCTTCAAAGGGGTCCAGACGATACAGACCCATTGGTACGTGGACAGCTTATTCACGGAGTTTCTCTCATTCTATTCATCTCGCAGTTCCAGAGTCGGAGGATGAGTCGGAGGATGCCGCCTCCTCTGATGGCTCTCCAAATGACCAATCCAGATATCGCTCATCTGGGACCCCAGCTCATGGAACGCGCCCAATGACCACGCGCCAGGCGGTGCTGGCCAGCGTCGTCGGCTCTTCGCATGTTTCTTTAGGTAAGATAACCCCCTTTTTTCTTTGAAACATCACTTGATGTCCCAAAAAGATGACACCTCGCGATCCAAAAAACAACCCCTTAATGAAACCGAGCTCGCCCTCCGCAGAGAGGAGACGGCCCGGAAGAGAAAAAACCTGAATGAGAAAAAGCTGGAAGATGAAAAGGTGCGATGCCATAAAACAAGTTACCCGAGTCCTCATCTTATAAAAAAAACAACGTCAAGGCAGAAACCATTAACAGACTGCTCAAAAAGCAATCTCGTCCTAGAAACAAACGGACTATAACTGACACTGTTCCCCAAGAGAATGTTGAAGAGGGGGAAGGAGAGGAGAACACCCCAGATGGCCCACAGCCAGTTCAAGAAGAAGTGAAGCCTGTCATGTACCGCTGGATTTCGTCTTCCCGTGTACCAGGGGCCGCGGAGACCGGCTCCGAGCGAAGCATGACTATCACTTTTTCAGTGCCTACCATTGTCAACATTCCACAAAATCAGTCTCCACAGAAACAAGAATTTGCTCCACCTCCACAACCTATCTGTGATGTGGATGGATGCAGCCAGCTGAGAAAGTATAAACTTGTCAAGAACAGAATGCTTGGCGCATGTGGAATGGCCCATTTGAAGGTCCTGGAAGAACGGTAACTCTTATTCGTGTTGTTCAATTCTGATAAGACATATCTCAAGCTTCATCATGTGCTCTATCATCCCGATGTAAAAACAGGTTAAATATAATGCTAACATTTTTGCGAGCCATTCCCTCCTGTACCATGATGCAGCTCTCTGTTATTGGCGCATTGAATACCATCCTCGCCGATTTTCAATCCAGTGCCTCATATTTGCGTGTTTTTTTTGTACAAGAAGTAACACTGTGAATGTCCAGCTTCCTGATATGCATATTATAGCCGGATGAACAGGCACAACTTTTTTTTCACGTCGCTACTGGTCCTCGGCAGGAGCATATACGTTTGTGATGATCACAAGTGACGCTTTCTTTACTACGCTGATCTGTCCATCACGAGCATGTGCTATCATGGAACCCACGCACCACTCAACAATTCATTGCACTTTTGACTCTTGCCGGGTTGCCTGATATCACTATCATACACAAATCGGGACTATGCGCCTGCCGTTCCTTTCAACATACGACTGCCCTGTACATGTGGGCTCTTTGGGCACTATATTTTTAGTGCTATTACTCCCTTCTTTTCTACGGGCAAATGGCAAATGTTGTTATGCCGAAATATAAGGTTGGCTGGGGACACAGCCTTGTGTTACTTTTTTAAATTTTATTTTGGTACGGCTCACCGTCAATTCTCCGAGGGATATATTGGTTACTATGACTTTTGCAAACAGTCTTTGATCTCCCAGTTGGAGCCGTGGGCTAGGCCTGATATCCAAAGTGAGTGATCACGAACATGTCATTAGACAAAAAAGAGCCAATTGAGCTAAACTTTCACTCCTTCCCGAGCAGCGAAAAAGGCGCCCTATGATGAACACAAAATAGACTGACAACAACAACTATAGGCATATAGCCTGAGATATGTATCCTCTCTTGCCTGATAAAGACCAATGTTGTTTTTGTAGTTGTTGTCATTTTTAGTCTCTGACATTCGATCGTGTGAGCAGGTGAATAGCGTGTTTCAATACAATATGACGGAAGTTAAAAGTATTCTAGATGCCACTTACCGTGAATGGTGAAGCTCAAACGTCAAACTCAATGTCGAAATAAGAAAACAATTGAAGTGGCAACAAAAAGAAGGGGAAAACACCAACTGGTTCTAGTGCGAAGGAATCATAGATTAAGCAGACGTGTTTTTTTTTCACATGAACGTTCAGTGGGAATTGAGTCCGTGTGAAGAGTACGGTGATGGAGAAGAACAGTGGGTGTATTGATGTCTTGGGGTGAGTAGTGTTGGTATTGGTCTCCCTCTTCTCCCCCTTCAAACTGCCGTGTTGTTGAGGACAAAGGTGGCCGCCACGTCAAGGTAGAAGCACTTGTTCCTTCGCAGAGATTAAGGCCAGAGAACAAACAAATTCTTTACGTACAAACCCTCAGACGCGCCGAGTGTATGCTACATCTGGGCACCAAAACATCAAGAAGAACGGTTGCTTTGCCTTCTGGAACTCCGCAGATGATACAACACGACACATACCTCCAAATGAAAGTAAGAGTTACTCTGTTTTTTGTATCCCCGCTCCCTAGTGGTTGGCATTTATGGACCTGAATCAACGGATCTTTGCCAAGGTGGTAGATGAACAATTTGAAAGTACCAAGCACAGCGTGCATAGCACAAGCAGGAACGTGCCGTTATCAGCTTATCGCCATCTATGACTCGGGCTTTTGACACTGGAATCAGATGTGTTCGATGACTGATAAACATACCAGCACTGACAGATGCCCTGAGTGGTTTACTTTGGGTTGTGAACGCAGAGCAGATCACTTATGCTCAAGCACGCCAGCGCATCATTAAGGGGCTGTAAATGATATTTTGTTGGTCAATGTTCCTCGCAGCCTTGGAATGGCAGACGGGAACAAAAGATGTCAGTGATTATATAAGCATATCAGGTGAATGATGACAAATCGAGTATTAGTATGGCGCGAGAAGCATGTGTCCTTTATTTTCTCACAACTATGCGGTTCAATTATTTTTCCCGTAATTCGCATCCTGTCCAAGCACAAGGACTCATGTAACAACCGCTAGATTCTCCAGCCCAGCAAAAAAAGGGGGGGTTTACCTCCAAGAATATCCTTCTAATGTCTTGTCAGTAGTGACCAGGGTTAAACGAGTTCACCGGGGGCTTTGGCGCCATGGTACAATCATTACAATCATATCATCATCATGATACTGTTTTTAGGTCTGTGGTGGGAGTTGTTGTGGCGGTTTACCACTCGGCCTGTTTTCGGACTTGATATTTGTTCATTTGGGGTGGTACTGGTCAATTGAAATCAGTGGAAAGCTTGTATTCAGTTGATGGAGTTTCGCTGCACAAATCATCAGCCATGTTTTTGGATTTCTTCGGACATCCAGATTAAGATCCTGGAAAGAATATATGGAGACATTATATATTCCTTTGCCAAGGACGGCAGTGTGAGTTTTCCCCCCGTTTCTGTTAGAGCAGTGAGGATACCCCCATTCCTTCGGTCACCGACGACCGTCTCCCTACCTCCCCTGCCATACCGCAAGCCATGGTCAACGTAACGCTCTCGTATGCACCTTCACAGTCTGCTTGTACTATTTTGACACAATAGCAACGATGGCTAGGTATGGCCCTATGCTGATTGGCACGTTCGCTAACATGATCCTGTACGGAGTACGTCGCAATCACCCAAGCTTCTTGGAGTGTCTAAACGAACAATCTGTGTTCTAGATCCTTATCGTTCAGGTTCTTGCTCTTTCTAGAACGAATTTGACGGCATCTCCTTTGCTAACGCGTTATCAAAGACATATTTCTATTTTATCACATATAAAACGTAAGCCAGTTCGAGGCGTTCTCCCACTGTTCTGTAAAGCTGAGATTAGGACAAAAGAGACACTCCTTGGATACGATATCTTGTGCGGTTTATTAATGTCGTGATGCTTGCATTCTAAGCTGAAACATTGGGACCAGGTACTCTACCTTTTCATTGTAGAAACTGTCAACACGGGTTGCGACATTGCGATGATGTACCAACCTCTGATTATGGAGTATGGTAAGGGGGTGAACATTCTTTTAATTTCGGATCTAGTTGTTCAACTTTTCGAACAAAGGACTTCCGGATGCTACCAAGTACTTTCCGATCAGTGAGTTTTGGGTATCGACTCGTCTTGGAAAATGGCTGATCTATCTCAGTGTTTGCTGCAGGTAAGCCCCAGTGAACCCATGAAGGAGCTTAATTTGCGATTGATAACCAAAATTATCTCAGAGCCCGTAGCCATTGTAAGTGTCATCTAAGAGACAATCGTTACTGTCGTGGTGTTAATAAAACGGTGTCAGGTCGCCGTGTCGACACCGATACAGCTATTTTTCGCCTGGCGGATATGGTTGCTCACGAAATCGTTTTGGATCCCTGTTATTATAACCCTATTTGCGGTTGTTTCCTTTGGTAAGTTCACCGATAGGTTCCGGATCGTTGCTTCTGCCGACCAAAAGTGACATGTACAGCGGGGGGTTTATGGACAACCATCCTGATTGCATTGTTGAGACTGTTCGCACGCAAGCCAGAACTTCATTGGCCTGCCCTATTATGGTTCTTGGCTTCATGTATCTCAGATATATTGATAACTGGTGTCCTCGTCATCAGCTTGGTGAGTTTAAGCGCTCAGGGACACAAGTTCTTGTTTTTTTTTGAAAATGGTATATATATGAATTATTGTAGTCGAAACGTAAAACAGGTTTCGTCGCTACTGATGATGCTATATCCAAGATCATCCGCAGTAAGTCCCTGCATACTCTCCTGTTGCTGGGCGTCTGATGTTATGCAACAAGTGACCGTACAAACAGGGTTGCTGACGTGCGTATCCCATTGGGGGCTAGATGGGATCGCAAAATTAATATTAAAAACAGTGCCTTCTTTGCTGTTGGAGATGTTGTATTTTTCATGAGTGGGTTGACGTAACTCTTCACGCTTGCACGTTTAACAGTTGGCTAACTTTGTTTGTTTTTTTTTTGCTTGTTCTGTGTAGCATTGCCGGTGAGTATCCAGTACCAGCACCCCAGCTTTTTACCGCTGACTCTCAGCCTGTATCGTCCCTGGCTTTGTTCATCCAGCGCACCGGGTTGTGAGTTATAAGTCCAATTGTAAGGCGACAGATGAGCTGAATAATCACTATTCGGCCAGGAATTTCTTGTGGGACCTTGCACTGTCCAAGTTATACGCAAATTGTCTGCTATCAACGTTGAATGCGCGTGCCTCGCTGGTACAATACACAAGCGGTTACTCCCATAATCGTCATGCCGTGTCATCGGCAATGCCTAGGATTCAACATGTCAGTAAACTCACTTTGCTTGTGTCATGTGAATATATTGTCAATTAACAAAATACTTTGGAACTCAGCCTGACTATGCTATGGAGGACGGGATTGACGTAGGCACAATTCAATTCTACTCTTTTTTCTCCCCTTTTTTTTTCATTATCAGAGTTTTCTGATGCTCTTGTAACAGCCAGTGCGATCGTCCATGTTCGAGTTGAACTCTCGCAAACCTTTGAGCTCTACGTCTTCATATGGGCAAAGGGAGTTTGGATACGGTATCACTGTGACTAAGGTGACTGGGATCCTTTTTTTTTTTTTTTGCAGCTTATCACGAGCTCCATCTCTAACAAAACGGGTATCGTAGGTGGTTGAGCGAACAGAGGACCCAGTAATTGAACCCACAGAGACACAATAGTGATCCGTCCTATAGCCTATTGATTAGGGGCACAGACCAAAAGGATACGAACTAGGAAGTAAGGTTGAAGGAAGATATTGGTCCGTTGGAGGTGCTCAACATGGATATCACCCCTTATAACCATCTGACAAGACGATAGGGTACCGTAACATATACATACCCTCGCAGCACTCGTCATACTATTGTTCATACAGCCTTTTTCTTCTTCTTGAGGCACGGTACTGTTGACAACTATCAGTTTCCTTGAAAGAATTCCTAATCCTTTGTCCCTGAGACCACGCACACCTGTATATACACATTCGTTCTATTAGCCCCTGAAAGCAAATTGAGTTGTGGAGCAAAGCATGGAATAATAAGGGATAGAAACCAATTGTTCCTAATAAAATGGCTGGGCGTGCTCCCCCGCGTTTAGCTCTCGCCTTCCACATACCCTTCTGCCGCAAACGTCGTGAAAGAATGCATGAGCTCCCATTAAGCCCCAAGCTTGTGTTCGTCCTTCGCCTGCCTAAGCCCCGGATTTTGCTTGATTAGCGTTTCCTTGATATAGTTTTGGGCCCATACTCCTTGGGGTCTTCTTTAACTCAATTCTTTATGGGGTAAGATTTAGCGTTACTTTTGATCGCTCGGTCATCGGCTCACTATCTGGTTGCTAGATTTTAATCTTGCAGGTCCATATTCCTGAAATGACCAACCTGAGTACGCACGTGGAGATATGTACTAAGATCTTTTTTCTTCTTAGGTTTTCATCTATTATCATACCTGCAGAAAGTAACTCACTATCTTTTCTCGTTCTTCAGAGGGCTAAGCACGATAATCAGGGATAGCATATGGATCAAGTGTTTTGTACGATATGATCCTCTTGAACAGGTTTAAACACCAACCCCTCGTTAGATTTTATATTTATTCTTCCTGGAGACAGCCAATACTGGCTTTGTTATTGGGATGGTGTACGAACCACTTATTACACATTATGGCGAGTCACAACGGTATGAACCTATACGTGATAGCAAGTCTGAACGTTTAACTAGGCGCTGGCCACGAGTTAGACCACTTTCCAACTTGTAAGAATTTTAGATCCTTGGGATATTTTTTCTGAGACATCGATGAGCTAAGCGTTGTGATAGTGCTTTGCTCAGGTGAGTGGGATCCTATTGACACTTTTCTCGTCGCTAAAGCTTGCAATCACAGAACCTATTCTAACAGTTGGTTTCATGTTACGTCAAAGAAAATGGGCTTCACAGTCAAGGTATATATGATAGGCTGCAGTATCCTCACCAATCCAAGCCTTCTTTGCATGGCGTATATGGAAATTCTCGGGGCGTATGTGGGTTTCATGTTTGATATGTATTTTTGCGATTACCTCTCTGGGTAGGTCGCACTGTGCAATGATTTGGAATAATGGTCGTTGATGTATTTGAAATCAGCGGGCGGACTTTGGACAACAATAGCCATAACGCTGATAGAAGGGTTTAACAAGCAAGAGCAATTGCATAAACCCGAAGTGGTCTGGTTGATGTCTGGAGCTGCTGCCGATGTGATGATAACTGTCTCGTTGTTCGTCACCTTGGTGCGTCCATTGGTTTTTTGAAGATATATTCATTGAGCCGTGTTATTAGTATAAACGGAAAACGGGCCATGGGAGGCTTGACGCCATTGTGAACCGTATTATATCACGTAGGTTCTTTGTTCTCACTTTTGTGAAGGTGTAATGTCGTTTTGCTCATGGATGAAATTGAGTGACAATCAAGACGGGATTCACGACGTGAGATTTCCATTTCAAGTTGAGTTCAATCAATCTGAAACGCTATAAGAACGGCTGTAGCAGTCACAGATGTAATTTGTTTCATGGTGCTTCCAGTGCGTGCACCTACCGTATGGTATGTCTCTAGCTAAATCCTGTAATCCTTCTGATCTAGCGTACAACCATGTGAGTCCAAATGATGCGATCACAACTGAGCTCAACGAACCCCGCCTTGGCAGAAACACCATTTCTGATCTTGTGCTGAATAAACTATATGCAAATTTCTTACTGAGCACGCTGAATGTAGGTGACTCTCCTGTTTTCCATACAGGACTCACCACTGAGAATTGTTCAAAAAGTCACGATGCGACTGGAATGAACGGTTATGTCAACAAAACAACCAGGCACTTGATGAACTAGTTATGCCAACGACAATTGTTCCGAGTGCAGTAGGTGATCAAAAGTGATTATCGCCTGCTGATGCTGATAATAGATCAGACAATATCCGTTTCTGATCGTGCACCTCAGGTTATTCCATATCAACTACCAAGTGTCCACCTTTCTGATCGTTGATGCGGATTAGAAAGAAGTCTTAGAATCAATCTCAAATGAGTTCCACACACCATGACAAAATGACGCAAACGAGCATGAGTACGCAAGACGATGCCTGCCAATGGAATAGAACATTGAGCGAACAATTAAAACGAAAGGGAAGATGATGTAGTGTAGATTATTATAGTAGGCGGCCTGTGTGTCACCATTTTTTGTACCAGAAACAGGAACAAACAAGTACAACTTTACGGGATCAACCGAACCATGTGCACTAACTCCATGCAGCATCGCCTCGAACCGACTTTGACTCGGACAGGTCTACATGATTGGTGCTTCGTTGACAGAATGAGCGAACAATTGCGGGGTTATGCTGGAGCGCATAGCTAGCGACAATGTTCCTGTGTCACCCTTGGGTGGAGTGTTGCCCAGGCCACAATTCAAACTACTCGAACTATTAGGGTCTATTGACCACGGCTATACACTGCCAGCAGGAGTCATTTTCTTGTTTCTGCAAGTCGATCAGTGTTTGATCTCCATCAACTAGTGTAATTAGCCGTTTTTGTGCTCACTCGGTCGGGATTAATTGGTTCTTCGGTCAAAGAGGAGAGTCCTATCAAGCGAGCCTAATGGCACGAGGCGGAACCAAACGCATAGCCCGGCATCCACACACATACACGCTGCTTCTAATAGTTCGACAGCATGATGATGGACAGTCGGTTATAGGCCGGTTCGACGAAAGGCCATTGTATATGCATAGTCCTTAATTGGCCCCATTCATCCCACAGTTCTGTCCATTCGCTGCTCTGTCATACTCAGTGTCACGTCAAGGTCACTAGCGCCGCTGATCCGAATTGGGACGTAAATTAGACGGCGTGTGGAATTGAAACGGCAGAAAGCTCGGTTAAGAAGGTGTTTCGAGAGGACAATCAGTCGTCGCGCTTCTACCCACTCTATTCCTCTTTACTATGCCGTCTGTCCAGCTTTTGTAAGTTGGCGAATGCGATGACTGGTGGCGTAATAGCTGATGTAATCGATGCAGGTTTGGACCCATGCTAATCGGTAAATTCACGGTTTCCAATGTTTGTGGAGAATGTCATGATGGGAAACTGGTTTTCAGGTTCATTCTTGAACACAATTCTTTATGGTGTGCGTTTAACTATAAATTATACAATGTCGATGTATTTCTCATGGGAATCTGCAGGTATTGGTTGTTCAGGTCTGTTCCACGCTGTGAACTAGGAGATATACATTTTAAATTGCCTAACCACAGCTATTTGTATATTTTCAAACCTACAAAAAGTAAGTGTGATACCGTTGCCTTGAATCTCCTGCTAAGACTATGCAGGGACACGGGATGGATACGACACTTAGTACGTGTGCCTGTCGATTGTAGATTCGTCTGACATACGAAGCCCGGCCACAGATGGTTTACTTGTTCATACTTGAGACAATAAACACGGGCTTTGCAATAGCCATGATGTACGAACCACTTGTACTGCGGTATGGTAAGCGGCAATCAGCAGAAAGCTTGGCTCTTCTTTCTTACCTCGGGCGGTGGTTTATAGGAACCCCAGATGCAACGACATTTTTTCCAATAGGTAGGACGGGAATGTATTCTATAGCTGTTACTCTGGAACTGAGTTGTTCATAATAGCGCTTTCAACGGATCCAATAATAACCGTAATAAGGCCCATTGTGACGTTTAGACTCAGACTCAGACTCTCTGCAGGTTCTTATCTCGACACCAGTTCAGATATTCATCGCCTGGCGCATACAAATGATTAGCAAGTCAAGGCTTCTCGCCGGGGTGATATGTATGCTAGCCCTAGTTGCACTCGGTGGGCACATTTTCTTTTGAAATGTAGTCTTCTCAATCACTAAGTGCCTCCGGTTCGACAGGTGGAGGGATTTGGTTGACGATCACGGTCATCCACATTCGTCGATTCAGCAGAAAGCCGGAACTGCATTGGCCAGCCCTCACATGGCTACTTGCATCCGCAATAACGGATGTGCTCATCACCGTCACACTAACCTACAACTTGGTAAGCTGACTTATATATCGCCATCGTAACCCTCGCTTAAGCGTTTTTTTTCCAACGATGTCAACAGTCTCGAAGGAAAACAGGTTTTTCGAGCACAGACACGGCAATCAATAAGGTCTGTAATACCGTCCTCGAGCTAAGAGGGTTCCTGTATTGACGTGGAAATGCTGGAAAGATCATCCGTTTGACTATTCAAACAGGCCTGATCACAACGATATTCGCAACGCTAGACGTCATTTGTTTCCTCCTGTTTCCGGTATGCCTCCTATCGTTCATTAATTGTATAACTTTGCTGACATATTCAAGCATACAACAATGTTTGTTTTGTATAGTTTGTCACATATTATACGATTGACATATGCGACAGAAACTTTACCTGGGATTTCGCGCTATCCAAATTATATACCAATGCTCTGGTATCGACACTGAATGCGCGCTCGGGATGGGCAAACAACGTGTTGTTCAGCACCGGCTCCGAGTACCTAACAACGACCGGGCGGGTGAGCTTTGCAGTCAAAAGGGATTCACTCCACCCCCACTCCCACCACGGGGGGGACACTCTTAATCTGTCGCGGATTCATTCGCCTCAAGTACGTGTCGTGAACATGGCTCTTTGTTTTACGTTTGTTCACATATGCTCGCGCTTGGACTATTAGACACGAGGAGATACGACACATAGTAGACACACCTCGTATGATGCACTCGATGCCGAGTTGGGTCTAACTCCTAAAGGCTCGGACGGCTTCATGTCCGATACGACTCTGGATTCCCACCCCACGCCATCCTCCGTTAAGCGTGGTTAAAGTTGCCCCTATTTATGCTATTATATTACCCGTTCGCTTGTTTCTCCTATGGCTGATGAACGGTTGTATGTATTACTAGTAAGGTGGGTAATGTGTTACCACCGTTCATTAGGTATCTATACCATATAATTGGGAGAAGGGGGGACTAAAATACCAGAACACGAAGCTAGTACTTTCTAACGCTATTGATAACGATCACTGACGGCAGGACACACTGCGGAAATTATGTGATCCTAAGCACTGGTACAAGTCCAGATGACAGGTACAGTACTTACATGGGAAGCGGAGCAGACGCCAGACATGAATTAACGTTGTCCTTGCATCAACCCACTCCCGTATAATTCCACCCCACCTCGAGGGAAAAACGTATTAGGGTTTTACTTAAATCCTACGCTGCATCAACAACATTAATACCATCAAGGGAATATGGAGCAAGAACCGAAAGCCGGCTTGAATATTTATCCTTTTCTCCTTCCGCTACTCCCACTGTCCGAGTTTACATCCTAATACACTTGATCATCAAGCAGCCCCGGAAGTGGCAATGTATGGGGAGCTGGCATACCATCGTTGTGTTTACAGATATACAGGGCAGTGAGTATTATATTGCAAATCCAAACAGTATAATGCGTGTCTTAATATGATGACAGTGTTATTCCCGAACCCGAGGTCCAGGTACATAATACCGTTCTAGACTTATGGCGATGGTATGCGGATGACTGACACCATAACTTAACTTGAATGATATGCTAGGCGGACTCGAGGAGGGTGACTTCAGTGTACTAATATGATTAGTGTACTGAGTACTGTGGGCGAGCAGGCGTGTGAGTGTGAGTGTGAGTGCGTTTCCGAGCTGATCTCTACTGAGCAATCTATTTCCAGTCGTAGCCAACTATTCCCACCCATGCCACGTACTCGCGCTTCCAAGTTCTGCCTTGAAGTTGGCGTTGGTACCGCCGGCCGGTCATTGTCCATTCAATTCAAAGTTCTTATACTCTCATCACTTACATTTACTATGCCGAGTGGCGTGAGGGAAACAAAAAGAGGACAAAGAAAGGTTTAACATTGACAGTGACATGATCTTCTGACAGTCGAATAGAATATTATTTTCCGTGTCGGGCTGCCAGTGGAGAGGGTCTCTTTGATGCAGGTGCTAGTGCCGGCCGGGTGCAACACATATCAAATTATGAATGCTCAAAGTCTTGGGCAGGTATGGTAGGACGTAAAATGCAGAGGCAGTAACAGTACTGTAATAGCGTGGAGGTGAATGGCAAAACTGATCGTGATACTGTGACGACTACGAAGAGTATGACTCGGACTCGGATAGGAATCCCAGTAGGACCCCAACTTCAAATTGTAGCCCTGAGGATAGGCACTGCACTTACTAGCCATGACATTGCACGTCAACGATATCACGATTTCTTACTGTTATGCTTTTCTGATCCAATATTCCAGAAACAACATGGAAAAGGAGCACTTACATAGTATGAAAATCAAGCATAGCTCTTGTAAGAGTTTGAATTCTCGGTATACTTCTCTTCTGAGTCGATGGACTAAGCGTTGCGATAGAGCTCTACTCAGGTAAGCACAGAATTTACTCTAACGCTTGGCTCCGTAGTACGACAAAGGAAGTAGGCTTATACATATGATAGGCCGCAGCATCCTCACCAATCCAGGCCTTCTTTGCATGGCGCGTATGGAAGTTTTCAGAACGTATTTGGGCCCCATACCACATACGTATTCTCTCAATCATCTCTCTGGGTAGGTCATGCATATAATCGCTTAGAATAATGCTGTGATTGTTGATGTATTTTAAATCAGCAAGTGGACTTTGGAAAACAAGGGTCGTGACACTGATAGAAGAGTCTGACAAGCGGAACCGATTGCATAAATCCGCGGTGGTCCGCGTTAATGTTTAGAGCTGTTGCCCATACAAGGATTACCATCTTGTTATTCATCGATGTTCATCACCTTGGTGCGTCTTCGTGATATCTTCGAATTCAAATAATGTTGTGTTGTTAGTGACAGTGTTAGTCCAAACCAAAGGCAGGCTACGGTAAGCTTGACGCCATCGTGAAAAGTAGGGTTTTCTCTCCTCTTTTTAAACATGTAGTGTGATTAAAATAATCTGTGGCTGTTGGTGGGTCCGAAATCAGTGAGTGGCTTTTGCCGTAAATCTGATAGAAAAGTTTGACAACGGCACCGATTGCATAAATCCGCCGTGGTCTGATCAATGTCTAAAGCTGCCGGCAATTGGAAGGATAGTTCGTCACTTTGGTGCGTCCACATGATGTTTTCCAAAATGCAACCTTTGAGTAAACGATTCTGATATAAACGAAAGACAGGCTTGAGGACATCGTGAATTGCATTATACCATGTAGGGTCCATTCTCATTTATGAGGGTCTCGTTTTGCTGATGAACGAGATTTGGTGGCAATCAAGCTTTACAGCATGACATTTCCATTCGGCTGAGCTCTTTTGTCCATCTGAAAACCATCATATCAGATGTTTCATCCTGCTTCCCATGAGTGCACCCGTGCTATGTCCTTTGCCACATATCACGAATCATCATAATCTAGCACACAACCATGTGGTTGATGGGACCACAAATAAAAACACTGTTTCTGGCCTTATGCTATATAAATTAAATGCAAATGTCTCACTGAGTATGCTGGATGTCGATGGGTTTTCCATTTTCTATTCAGCTTGAAGCTTGAAGTGTAATCATCTGGCAAGCCACGATGCGATTGAAATGGGCGGCCATACCAACAGTGTCAGGCACTTGATGAGTTGGTGATCGTAACGGCGAATGCACATAATGACAAATAATTAGGAGCAGTTATAGAAGATCAGACGATGTCGGCCTCTAATTGCGCATGGTCATTGCATATCGTTTCTTAGGCCCAATTATCAAGTGAAGTAGAGAGTGTTAGCAGCAAACTCAAATGAATCTCACTTACCATGAGCGAAGAAGTGAACTAGAGGTCAAGTCATGAAATGTCAATGGGTGGCGCGTCAGTGGAACTAGAAGAAAATGTAGTGGTGGAACCAAACAAGTGCAACTTTTAGGAGACAGCCACTCAGGCTGTACGTGTACCGTGACTAACTCCATCATGATCTAGCAATGATACCAGCCTCAAGAGACCTACCCCATGGTTGATACGTTGATGCTCCAAGGCGGCAAAGTACGCGCTCATCAAACCACGTAATGCATAGCTATTAATTGTGCTCTCCATTCCAAGGGAAACTGATTGATTGTTCAGACTGGATAAGACGATATGAGGCAGTCCCAACAACATAGCCAGGAACCATCCACACTCTTTTTAACAACTTCAGTGATGAACTTGTGATTATAAACTAGCACGCCGAAAATTTTTGTGTCCCCAATTTCCTTCTGGAGTACTGTCCATTCGCCCACTGCCTCACTTGGGGTTACTGGTTCTGCTGATTCGTGTTAACATCAATTGGACGGTGTGTAGACGTGAAAGTCGAGCGTAACAAGGCATTTCAAGAGGACAAATTGTCAACGCGCCTCTAACCTTTTTTACCATGTCGTCAGTCCAGCTCTTGTAAGTTGACAAGTGCGATGGCCAGTTGCGTAATAACTGATGTAATGGGATGTAGATTTGGACCTCTGCTAATAGGTAATTTCACCATGTTAGTGTTTATGATAAACCATGACAGAGAGCTGGTTTTCAGGCTCATTCTTGAACATGATTCTTTATGGCGTGCGTCCAATTATCACAATATAATGTTGATGTAGTCCTTATGGGAATGTGCAGGTATTGGTTGTTCAGGTTTGCATCGGGTTGTAAACAAAGAAACGTACATTCAAAATCTGCTTGTCACAGCTATTCGTATATTTTCAAGCCTACACAAAGTAGGTGTGATATCACTTTCACCACTTGTATCTTCTGCTAAGACCGTCTAGGGATGCGAGATGGATACGTCTGTTGGTATGTGTACATGCCGATTATGAATTCATCTGGCAGCGTTCGATGACTATAATAGATGGTTTACTTGTTCGTTCTTGAGACAATCAATACAGGCTTTACAATAGCCACAATGTACGAACCACTTGTACTTCACTATGGTTAGCGACTATCGACATAACAGCTTGAGTCTTCTTCTTTACATCCCTCTGTAGGAACCCCAGAAGCAACAACGTTTTTCCCGACAGGTATGGCCGGGTATGAGCTGTATTATTGTTACTCTGGCACTGATGTACCCGTAATAGTGATGTCAGCAACTCCAATCACAATGGTAATTAGGTGTAATATAGAGTTGAACTCCAAATCTAAGACACAGTAAACGACTGGCGGGTTCATATCTCGGTACCCGTGCAGGTTTTCATTGCCTGGCGCATATGGGCAATCAACAGGTCAAGACTCCTCACTGGGGCGATATGTCTTCTTGCATTAGTTGCATACGGTGCGTTTCATCCTCGAAGGTGTGGGGTGTTTAGACTCATAACCACAGGTGGTGGGATCTGGTTAACCATCATGGTTATTCACATTCGTCGATTCAGTAGAAAGCCAGAACTTCATTGGTCCGCTCTCACTTGGTTACTTGCATCCGCAATAGCGGATGTGCTCATCACCATTACGTTGACCTACAGCTTGGTGCATTTCATCTTTTATCACCCTCACTTGGTTTTTTTTTGTAATGAAGCCAACAGTCTCGAAGGAAAACCGGATTTTCAAACACAGATACTTACATCAATAAGGTGTGTAACACATTGTCTGAGCTAGGGGGTCACTTGTATTTATAATCTGGAACCTGTCAAAAGGTCATCCGTTTAACCGTCCAAACAGGGATGGGCACAACAATATTTGCAATGCTAGATGTCATTTGTTTTCTCGTCCTTCCAGTATGTCTTTTTATATCCTATTATTTGTGTAATAATTTGTAATATGGTGATAGCATACAACAATGTTGGTGTTATAAAATGTTGCCAAAGAAATGTCATTGATATATTATCAGAAATTTTATCTGGGATTTTACACTGTCCAAACTATACACCAATGCTCTGGTATCCACTCTAAACGCACGCTCATGGTGGAGGAGCAATAACGTGTTATTCGATACCCCTTCCGAATATATCACAGCAACAACAGTGAAAGAAGATGGACACGACTTCCATCGTCTCGACGCCGGGAAAGCCGTTAAGCTATCCCGGGTGCATTCTTCTCAAGTACGTTTCTGTTGTGCTCTTCATTTCTTGCTCATGTGTATTGTTAGGCACGAGAAGAGATTCCGCACACTAGCCACACCTCATACCACGAGCTCGTTGCTGAATTGGGTTTGAGTCCTAAAGGCGCGGACGGCTTCGTGTCGGATACGTCTTTGAGTTCCCACCCTTTGCCATCACTTGTTTAGCATGGCCGAAAGCTACTCTCTATTATATTACCGATCTGTTTGTTGTCCCTCCTTGGCTGTGATAAATGGTTGTATATACTTATACTGCTGGTAAGATGTGTATCCGCACCACATAGTTGGTGCGATGAATGGAAAGTAGCCAAGACACAAAGTATACAGTAAGCTACACGCAACTCTATTGATAAAAATCAGGGAAGGGGTACACATTCCATGTGGTCCTCAACATTGGTACGAACCCAGCCGATAGGTACCAGTGGTTAGTATGAGAAAAGCCGAAACATAAAAACCAAAAAAAAAAAAAACGCCCAAAAGACTTTTGAATCCCCTCCCCGTTCCCACGTGACTCCACCCCACCTCCTCGAGGGAAAATTTTGGATTCGGATATTAGGATTCGACCACGACACCGGCACCTGGGGAGAGGGGGGACGTCTTTTTCTTCTTGAATTATTTGCCCCCTTCTCCGCCTCCAAATACTCTATGTGTGCCGGCGGTGGCAGTGTGGAGCTGTTCTTTGTTTCCAAGTTCTTACCCACGCTTTGAAAGAGGATAGTGCCCGTTCCCAGGGTATACAATGTGAAAGGTGAACAACGCGTGTTTGTTGACGGGTGAATTGAAGGCATACTTTATTTAAAACAGCCATGCCTTCCCCCCCCCGGAACCCGTTGGTCTAGGTGCGTCCTCTTTTGGTGTTCTAGACCACCCAAAAACCCAGAAACGACGCGGCTACTGCGCACACGCCGTCTACTGTGACCCAACGATTAAATTAAATGTATCCCCCCCCCCCCCAACCCCTAGGGCCCTTCCCAGTGTACTGACTGACTGACTATCTGGTGTGTTTATGTGTCTGATAGTGCACTCTTGACTTTTTTTTTTTTTTTTTTTTTGACAGCCAAAGTTTGTTTGCACTGCTAATAGGCACAATTACACATGCTCTTCCCCGATTCCGGTCCCCGGGCCATATGCACATGTGCATGATGCCACTACTACAAAGGGTATTAACTGGTGTATACATTCCCAACGTTCGTCTCCTCCGCACGTAAGTGACTACCTGAACAAACCCATCACTACACCCATGACATTTCTCCGAGTCGGGGTTTCCGGTCGGGGTTTGGGGGGGTTGAAGGGGGGAAGGGGGGGAGAGTTTCTGGTTTCTATTGATAATATTGAATGTGCCAGTGACAGGGGGGGTCGTGACTAGCACATAAACCTTTTGCCAAGTTTTTTTTTTTTTTTTTTTTTTTTTTTTTTCAAACTTCACGTACGTTTACACCCTGACACCCCGGGCCCGCAAACAACTACACTCGGCCAGTCTCAACACACTAGCAGCAAGTAAAGATAAGTAGTACGTGAAGAAGAAAGAAAAAAATGACGGCACTGCGCAGTCCCTTTCCATGCATACACACATACAACTCGAAGCCTCTAAAGTGCTAGTAGATCCGGTACAAAGGTGTGTGTGGGGGGGGGGGGGGGGGAGGAAGCCGAGAAAGCCCTTACCTCAGGTACAGTAGTTAAACGTTGGGTCACTTGTTCAGGTTGGCCACGATGGATGATGATGATCAATCCGAGTCACACAATATTGACGCATACACACATGCATGCAAGGGGGGGGGACCAACGACCACCGACCAAAAACGCCCTGGCCTACACACATAGCCCAGCTCCATCAATCGCTAGAACATTGCAACGCAACACATCACACATCATTGATACCTGATACCTGATGCAGGTATATACTGTACTAGATGACACTGCACCACCACCACCACCACCACCACCGAAGGGCAAAGGCAAAGGCACCGTTGAGAGGAAAATAACGCGGGAGACCCTGCTTATTACACCTTCCCATTTCCATTTCCATTACATTTATATTACGACGTTCACTGGCAAAACATCAATGATGGATCAATAAATTGTGTGTAAGATACATACCCATCAAAGATGGCTTCCAATATAATTACAATATATTACAATATCGTGACGATACGATATAGATACAGTAACACCTAATACATGCCACGCCACACCACACCACGCCACGCCAAGCCATGCACGCACACACGCACACACACTGCACTCACCGTGGGCTGCCTATCATCAGGTAACACCAAAGGGAAGAAGAAAAAAAAAAAAGGTATTATACAAAGCCCTCTACCACCAGACCAGCCACACAGACCGAACCTCGGATATGAATTTAATAGTAGCGTACTAAATGACACTCTCCCCAAGTCCAAGCCAGGAACACACTATGTCCCCCTTTCCCCCCCCCCCCCCAAATCATCCATCCCGTTGATCAACAGTTAGACCCCCCCTTCATTAGAAAACAATATCCCCATCCAGCTCACCTCCGCTCATTTCTCAAAAACCCAACCCATACATACATTATTCACCTTACCAACCAACCAATCCAACATTGATTCAAAAAAAGTCTTCTTCCATTCATTTCACCTGTCATTAAGACTCCCCCCTACCTTGCTTCCTTTCCTTCCCTCGCTCCTCCTCCTCCCCCCCAACCTCTTCCCTTCCTTTCAATCCCTTCCCCTTCCGTCTGTTGCACAAATGACGCACTTATCACCCCCCGAAAAACGAGGCAGCAGCAGCAGTAGCTTCTCCACCACCACCACCACCACCACCTCATCCTTGATCGATAAATCCCTCGAAGCAAGGGTATGGCGCAAACTAGACATCTACATCGTCCCCGTCGTCGCCCTCTTCTACCTCCTTTCCTTCCTCGTAAGTCCCCCCCCCGTCTTACCGAAGAGAGAGAGAGGTGTGACACAACCAGTTATTTAGGATCGCACAAACCTAGGCAACGCACGCGTCGCAGGCCTCCAAAAAGATCTACACATGACCAATAACCAATACAGCATCGCGTTGACGGTGACATATGTACCTTATATATTTGCGGAGCTTCCTTCGAATTTGCTCTTAAAGGTGTGTGGCGCGCATCCGTATTATCTTGTATGATATGGATGAATGGATTATGATGGGGGGGGGTTTTAATGTGCCCCATGTAGACAGTCGGCCCAAACGTGATGCTTCCAACAATGTTGACGCTATGGGGAATCGTGACGACGTTACAAGGTAGAAACGGTTTTTTTACCCAAGTTATTTTGATATACCTAGATTGACCTTGAGGGGGTTTTTTTTTTTTTTTTTCCCCTTGTAGGCGTGGTACATACTTATTCTGGCCTGCTCGCATGTCGGTTCTTCCTCGGCCTACTGGAAGGCGGGGTATTCCCAGGCCTCGTCCTCTACCTCTCCTTTTTCTATCCACGTCAGCAGCTACAATGGCGGTAAGCGTTCCACTTCTTCTTGAACAGAAAGAGCAACAAAAAAAAACTCACTTGCGCGCCACGCCACGCCACACCACCCAGCATCTCCGCCTTCTTCTCCGCGGCCTCCATCTCAGGGGCCTTTTCTGGTTTACTCGCATACGGGATCATCAACATGCACGGGATCGGTAACCGACCGGGCTGGGCATGGATCTTCATCCTCGAAGGGTTATTCACCTTTCTCTTTGGGATAACTGCCTACTTTCTCCTCCCTCGCTCCCCTGCACACGCAGCGTTTTTGACGGAAAAGGAGAGAGAGTACGTGTTGGTGAGGTTGAGGGAGGATGGGGCGGTAGGGAGGGGGGAGGAAGAGGATAGGTTTAGTTGGAGAGAGGTGGGGATGGCGTTTAGGTTGCCTCAGGTGTGGATGCTTGGGGTTATTTTTTTTATTGATGGTGAGTGGTTGAGGGAGGATATGGGGTTTTTTGTACTGATAACGATGGTGTTTTAGGCACGATATTGTATGCGCTTGCATAGTGAGTTGTTATTGTTGTTGTTGTTGTTGTTGGAGGGAGCTTAGACGATGTTTTTTTCAACTAGTTTTGCACCGTCGATCGTACAATCGCTTGGGTATAGCGCAACACGGGCACAGTTGATGAGCGTGCCGCCTTTTGGAGCCGCGTTCGTAGGTGAGAAAAAACTCCCACTTTCTCTCCCCGCCTCCTCACATCCAAACTCAAAAACTACCTCCACTCCAAACAACAGTATCCATGGTCATGTCCTACATCTCAGACAAGTACCACTGCCGAGGTCTAGTGACCATCGGCACCTCCTTCCTCTGCATAATCGGCTTCTCCCTCTTCCTGGGGTCAACAAACCACCACGTCCAATACGGCAGCCTCTTCTTTTCCATCGTCGGTACCTACTCCTCCGCCCCCGCACTCTGCACATGGAGCGCCAACAACGCAGCGCCCCATACAAGGCGAGCGACAGCGATTGCAATTGGGTTCATTTTAACGAATTCGGGGGGTATTTTGGCGACGTGGTTGATGGGGGGTAGTTTATCGCCGCCGCCGAGGTATAGAAAGGCGACGGTGACGTTGTTGGTGTTTTCGGTGTTGATGGGGGTGGTAGCTGGGATGAATTTGGTGTATTTGTGGTGGCAGAATGGGAGGAAGAGGGCTGTGAGGGAACGGATGGAGAGGGAGGGGAAGGGCAGGGAGGAGGAGGAGAAAGGGTTGGGTGATGGGTCTGCGTGGTTTGTGTATAATCTGTGATGGGTATTACGTACAAGATCCGGTTAGGGTCAGTCACGTGGAGCATGACAGCGCAAGCGGGTGATCACGTGACCATAAAGTAAGGCGCAGATCACATCATCGCATCGCAACTGTCGCAATCATTTCGCCATCGCTTTTCCCGTTCTCCTCTCAAGAAATGGCGTTTGTAATACAAAAAAACTTACAAAGTGTCTGTGTGGGTTTGTGGGTGTGGAGCGTATAAAAGTCTGACGGGGGACCCTCTCCCGCTTTGCCGACTGACTCTCGCTTAAAAATAAAAAAAAAGGTCCCTTTATTCGTCCCTTTCTCCTGCTCCTTTACCCCAAAAACCCACCCAACACGCAAGTCCTGTACCCCCCATTTTTTCTACAACCATGACTCCTGCTCTCCTATCCAACTTTCACGCCGTCAACGGTACCACCACCAACGCTAACGGCCTTGTCCCACCCAAGAAGCCCATCCACCAAGATGGCTTTGGGACGCGCGCCATCCACATAGGCTCAGAGCCAAACCCAGATACAGGCGCCGTCATCCCCCCCATTTCTCTCAGCACCACCTACAAGCAAGACGCAATAGGGGTCCACAAGGTCCGTTTCCTCCCTTTTACCTTTTTTCACTCACAACACGCTGACACTCTCGGATCTTGCTCCACAGGGTTTCGAATATTCCCGTTCCGGCAACCCGAACCGCAACGCCCTCGAAGCCACCCTCGCTGCACTCGAGTCCGGTGGCGCCTACGGTCTCGCCTTCTCCTCTGGCTCGTCTACCACCGCCACCGTTCTCCAGTCTCTCGGACCAAACGCTCACATCATTTCCGTCAATGACGTCTACGGCGGCACCTTCCGCTACATGCGTCGCGTCGCTGCCGAGAATCAGGGGCTCGAAACGACATTTTTGGACTTGGAAAACGCAGATGATGATACCATTCTTGCCTCCATACGCGGAAACACAAAGGTAACCAAACGCACGCGCGCGTCTCTTCTTTATCATCACCCAGAACTAACACTGTTTGTTTCCTCACACAGCTCATATGGATAGAAACACCTACAAACCCAACCCTCCGTCTAATCGACATTGCCCACATTTGCTCCCTAGCTCGCTCCCATCCAGCCCATCCCCTCGTCCTCGTCGACAACACCTTCATGTCCCCCTTCTACTCTTCCCCTCTCCTCCTCGGCGCCGACATCGTCATGCACAGTCTCACTAAATACATAAACGGCCACTCTGACGTTGTCATGGGCGCCCTCATTCTCCCCGCCCACCGCCAATCCGTCGCAGACCACCTCCGCTTCCTACAAAACGCCATCGGCGCCGTACCCTCCCCATACGACTGTTGGCTCGCCCAGCGGGGTGCGAAAACGTTGCATTTACGTATGAAGACACATGGGACGAACGCGCTTGCCGTCGCACGCGCGTTGAGTAAGAGTCCCCATGTAGACGATGTGATATACCCTGGTTTAGCTACCCATCCAAGGAACGAACGTGCGTATGCTTCACTCTCACCACACGCTCGAAAGTTTGCGGATGCGTTTATCCGGAACGATACCGAAGATGCTGCGACTGGCGGTGCTGGTCGTGGCGATTTCCCGTACGGGGGGATGATTTCTTTCCGTATCAAGGGAGGTCGGAAGGAAGCGGATAGGTTCTTGACTGCCACGCGATTGTTTACGCTCGCAGAGTCGTTGGGCGGTGTGGAGAGTCTTGCGGAGCACCCGGCTATGATGACGCATGGGAGTATACCACCCAAGGAGAGGGAAGAGTTGGGGATTGGAGAGAATTTGATTCGGTTGAGTGTGGGTGTTGAGGAGGAGGAGGATGTGGTGAGGGATGTGGTTCAGGCGCTGGAGGTTGCGGTTGGTGGAAGTGGAGGGGTAGAGGTTGGAGGAGTGAGTGAGTGAGTGAGTGTGTGTGTGTGTGTAAGTGATTAGAGTGGTTTTTTTTTTTCTTGTGTGTATGTGTAGTATATTATATATAGAGATTGCGCATGATGAATGATACCTCTGATGATTTCTTCTTGTGTTTTGGTTGGGGGGAGGCATTCGTAAAAAAAAAAAAAAAAAAAAAAAAAAAAAGTGCACAAGGGTGAGTTTTATTGTTTATTTTTCCACTGGCATCCTCGTTGCTTGTTGGTACAGTACGACATCGTCACAGCCTCTTCAGATACAGTATTACTAGGTACGTCTGATTGATCTCCTATATATACAGTAATACATTGGCAGTAGTCGACTCGGAGGGTGATATGATCACGGTTGATCTTTTTTTTTATTATAAAACTTGGAGAGATAAGATGATTTAAGATTGGTCCAACAAGTCAGGGAGTCAGGGTCAGGGTCCTCATCTTGGTCTGGGTCGGGACTGTGTGGTGGCCCTCTTTTTCTCTTTCTCTTCTTTCCTTGCAACGACTGCAATGTGGTGTTACTCATATCATGTCCTTCTTTCAAGACTAATGCCTCCTGTCATTTACATACAACATTCCCGCAGTTATCATCTTTGGACGCTCGCATCAATGTGCCTTGTGGCACTTTTTCGAGTTTTTTATTTTTTTATTTTATTTTTCCAGAGTCTCGACAAAATCGTGTTCACCACCATGGCGAGTGCAGTACTAGATATTAAGAAACACAATTCCAGTTAGCACTTGCGGTATTTACGCAGGATGGCATACTGACACAGGAGGCGGCAAATGCCAAGGTCAACGCAAAGCTGAATGAATGGATTACTGGTGGAAAAGTAGTTAATGGGAAGAAGATCCCTTCGATGAAAGAGGTACGTGTTCTCTCCGTATTCGTTCAACGGATGAAAGCAAACAAATTTCACCCACCCTTGAAGGAACTCGATGCCATCACGGACCAGAAAGTCTTTCAAGCCCTTGATAAGGATTGCCATGCTTGGTTGAATGAGGATGCGAATCTCCAGTACATAGTAAGTGAACTCGAAAAGAAGGATAAGGCGAAGGACGAGAAAGGGGCGGCGGACGAGAAGGATTGAAATCATGACCTGTTTATTTCTGGCTGACTATATGTTTTTGGATCGTGATGATGTACTGCTAGCGTCGTAATGGGTTGACTACCCAGCGATTAGCTCGTGTAGATAAGCATGGAGACGAAATCACAAACTCGCTTTCCTTTTCGTAGGCTATCCTTGAATCTGAACAATCTGTGTGTACAACTCTCCTGATTTTGGCACAGCTAGCAAAACTTACAAAGGTGTCCTGACATACCTATCATCCAAGACAAGTCCTGATTTCCATGATAGGACGGACTCGGAAAAAGAGGGAAAAAAGATTCGTACGGCAAATCAGCGGCGGACACACACCGGATCTGCGACTGTAAAGCCTAGAGCCTGACATGAAACGGCCAGCTTAGTACTGTAGCGTTACAGTCTCAATAACATCATCCATCAACCTGTATGACACGAAACGAAAGAGAGAAAAAAAAAGAAAATAAGTGGGGACGGGAGCAGGTAGAGGGTATGAAAACATACGAAAATCAGTACTTGTTCGATACGAGTGCCAGGAGCACCCCTTCAAGTCCCAAAAGCAAAAAAGCAGGCCCTTTTTTCGTTTTCTCCTACAGTAAGTGAGTCAATATTATCTTGGCTGCGCTTGATAGCATGTGGGGCGCTTAACTGTTTCATGATACTAGAAACATGCACGTCTCCCACATTCCCATTTTCATGACATCTCTTAGCTTGATCGCGGCCGGGCCAACAGTAAGATCACAGTTCTTCCATCTGACCGTACTGGTTTTAGAAAACGTGCCAGCATCAAGCCGCCAAAAAGGGTGGCAATCACGGCAGCAATCACATCGATAAAGCATTGGTTCGCCCATGGAGAATACAGTATAAGGCTCGTAGAAGGTTTGTCAATGACCATGCTCTGCGTCCATCATTCGAGTATGTCTAACCAAATCAAAAAGTACCCTAACGAACGAATGAACAAAAGAGCGGAGGAACGGGTGGTACCAATACATACACACATACACACATACTACATACGGCACGGTACATACACAATCGGTGGGGGGGGGGGGGGAAGGGTATCCACACTTCACTATCTTATCTCTTTTTTTACGGTCAATTACCCATCCCCACCCACACATACATACACACCAAGAATATCAAGAAACAAAAAAAAAAAAAGGAGCTAAAAGACTCTCGAGTTACCCCGTGTTCCCCATATCCCTACACCAAACGAAACCGAGTCTCCAAGCTTCATGGGATCGGTTCATCGTTGTTGCCGTGTTGCTTTTTTCTTTTCATTTGCTTTTTCACACATACCCATCCACCCCTCCGGATCCTTCAAAAAAAAAAAGAAAAAAAAGGTCGCCTCCTTTCCCCTCCGATTCCTTCTGTCTTACCTTATCTTACACCCATCCAAACCTCCCGCTTAACAATTTCATCATCCTCTCGTCCCAGATGCCGACCTTCGGGCTCTGGACGCGGACCTAGACCTATCCCTTACAATGTTCCCCATTCCTCCTCTTCCTGTTGACTCATACTCATGCAGCACAGTCCGCACACGATGCTCCACCACGGGCGGTGATCCGGGAGTTGTGGAAACAAGGTTCGCAAGGCCGCCTCGGCCCGTCGAGTGACTATCAAGCAGTAAACCCAAAACCCAAAAAAGAAGGGATGATGTGAGCGAATGCATAAGTTTCAAAGATTAAAAAACAAAAAAAAACACTGAGGAAGAGTGAAGGGCGTGGCATTCAGGCGGAGAGGGAAACGATAATAATAATAATAAAAGAGAGAGAGAGGAAGAAACGCATACACCGCACCATCCACCGATTCCCTTTCCTTTCCTTCTTCCCCCAACCCTATCTTCATCTCCTGTCCATGCGCATGCGCGTATGCTTCCACCTCCTCCAACACTTCCGCTACAATCGCCGCATCTTTGGGTACGAAATTCCCGGCCCCACCGCGGCCCGTAGAGAGTACCATGGGCGTCGGGGAGCCGAGTGACCGCTGCTGTTGGTGGGACGTGCGCGACTGACTAGCTGTCATCGAATGGTCCCTCGAACGGGAACGACTGCCAGGTTTAGCATTCGTGATGTTACCGATCCCGCCTCGTCCTGCCGAGTGCTGAGTGCAGAGAAGGGAAGGGGGGGGGAAAGAAGGAAGCATCAGAAGAGGAAGTTCATTCATTGAGGAATTCTTTCATCGACTACTCACCAATGTCTCCTGATTAACAGCCATATGGGTCCTGATTATTTCCCTCTCTCTCTCGTCGGGGCAAACCAATATCGGACTTTTCGGACTTTTCGGGCTATTCGGCATATCGCGTGAAGGTGAGCGGATATTGCCCGCGCCACCTCGGCCCGTAGAGTATATCTGTCACTCAACCAGTGAGTCATGACTTGGAAGAGGAAACAGAAACACTTGGCCCGGGGGACTGAGACAAAAGCGCGTACCTTTGTTGGTTCTACCTTTGTTGGCTCTATCCTAGGTTCTCTCCCTCTAGAGACTGAGATATCTTCGGGAATTGTCTCAGGTCTGGCATCGCGTGAAGCAGAGGCTCGGCGTATGTTGCCTAGTCCGCCGCGGCCAGATGATTGCTAAATTGTGGAGGGGTAAGAAAATTTGATAACAATGAAATGGAGTTGAAAAAAAAAAGGAAGGATAGACGTACATATCCTTCTCTTCCTCTTGATAACGAACGTTCTGGATTCATGAGTATAAGCAAGGGGTACACACAGAGACCCAGAGAAAAAAGTCAGGAAAGGTTGATAAAAAGCGAAGGAGGAAACAAAGAAGAACAGAAACAACGTTCAAAAGGGGCAGGGGGTTTCCGCAGTCGGGAAGCGTGGGGTAAAGCTGCGCGGCCGAAGACAGGTTGGGGGGGGGGGTGGAGGAGGCGAAGACGAAAGCTTTTTTGGCTTGGTGTTATATAAAATCTGGATCCCGGGATTTTTCAGTATGAAAACGGGGTGTTGGGTAATTGAGAAATTGAAAAGTGGCAGTAGTCGAATGTGGAAAGGCGGGAAGACACAGGGAAAAGAAGGATTTGTTTACGGATGCGGGCGGCGGACGGCGACGGCGCGGATGTTAGTATGAAGTAGGCGGAGGTAAATAATTTCTGCCGATGCCGCGAAAGAAAGACGGTGAAAACACGCTTTGAAAACGGTGCCATTTGCCTTCTCAATCAATAGGTGGCAAATTAATGTGGGGAAAGAGAAGCGGGCGATAACGAGACGCCGCCGGTCGCTGGGAATGCCTGTTTCTTTCTTTTTGACACGACGTATGACGGGACTGATAGCCAAGAGAATAGGTGGGTGGGTGATAGCCTATTTTGCCTGGCGTGCGCGTGTCTGGCTTGAGGTCTAAGCGCTAAGCGTCCACCTCCCCTTAGATAACAAGATCTCAAGCTCTCAAGAGCTGAAGAGCTCGCGGGAAGTCCCAACGTTATCGTTATCTCCGCACTAGCGCTTATCTTTCCCCACCCATCCCATTCTCAATTCTTCTTCTTATCACCACACATATCAAACCCGTTATCAATCAAAAAAATGAAAAGAAGCAATGCAGTAAAAAAAGAAATGCAAAGGGAGAAGACTTGAAATACAAAAAGTAAAAAAAAAAAAAAAAAAAAAAAAAAAATGCAGTGGATACAAGAAAAAACCATTCACCTCGATAACCTACCCAACCCCATCCT
>KZ302085.1:0-64476 GCA_002554575.1 Amanita thiersii Skay4041 | reverse complement strand
CTATCTAATCAATGATTCCATATCTGCTTTGTTGACAGATGTCTTCAATTATTTGAGAGCGTATAATTTCGACACTAAGCTAACTGGTAAGTTGGCTTCCTAGCTACTAGCTTCCCTATGGGATTAGCCTAGCACTTTGCACAGGTGTTCCAGACTGGGCAACTCCCATTGGGAGCCAGTCTTCTCAACATTCAATACAAGTATTCCTTTCACTCTCACCTTGCTCTCACTGTCTGAGGATCTACCTGGAGCATATCACTCTACCTAGTGACCAGACATATCTACATCTTATCTAAGCAGTGGTCATCTCACCATTGCTGCTCACATCAAGAGTCCTATACTTGGTCTTTGGCTTACTGCCTGAGCACTGAGATAGACATCCCTTACAATAGTAGTGCTAGAGTTCACAGTTTGTGACATGTGACGTCACACATTCCTTATTCGGTAGTTACATTGTTATGAGTCCGAAGTTTACGAGGTATGACTGTCCTAACGGACTCGTATATGCCATGCACGCAATGGCCCTGTTAAGCATGTATTACAAGTTATAGAAATATATATATCACGTCGTGTTTCATCCTCACAGTCGACGATAGGACTTTAGCCAGCAGAGTGTGTGTTTTCTATATCCCCATAACTTGAATGTTTGACTGAACTGTCAATTCGACAATATTGATGTGATGGTTAATACTATAGTATGTGAGTTACTCAAAAAGGAAAAAAAAGCACCTTGCTTCGGTCAACGACAACGGCAGCGACAACAACAAGCACCTCCACACCGCCCACAGCAGCAGCGGCGGGTCCCTCTCTCTCCGACTCCCCTGCAGTATTGACAATGCTAGACTTCATTGAAGTCCCGTCTTGTGCCACGCGTCTCGAGGCGTCCGGTAATAAAGCGACTAGCGCCCCAGGGCCTTCATCCAGTCCTGGAGCTCGTCGTTCTTCTCTGCGCTTAGCTGCGTCCACAGCTACCTCTCTGCCCAACCCCTCGCCACCCCCATCACCAACAAGACACCGCTCTGCATCCACGACTGCGTCGGGGTTGGGATTTTCGCCCTCCCTATCGCTTCTCCCCCAACTCTTGCTCTCCTCGTCTATTCCAGGTGGTGCTAGTCTTACAGCATCATCTCAAAACGCATCGCCTGGATCTCCCACTGCTTCTGGGATAGCGGTTGCTGCTGCAGGCGGGGCGGCAGCAGCAGCCGCGACGACCTCCGAACCCCGTCGCAAGATGTCCTCTGAGTCAATGCCGTTGCTCTCAACAAAGGACCCACTGTCAGTCCCAATCATGTCAGCAAACTTTCGTCGGTTCGTTAGCTGTGTCGGACCTGTATTCTGGCTTCAAGATAGGATCGAGGAAATTGTCATGTGGAGAAAGGGATGGAGGGTAACTGGTACTTGGATGGCCACATATGCGTTTTTTTGTACGCCATTTTTCCTTCTCTTCAGTAACCCTTGTTATATTGACATTGAGTATCTGATAACAGGCATTTACCCTCACCTTATTCTCTGCCTCCCTCATATTGTATTAATAACAGTAATATTAGCATCGTATCCTTATCCTTCATCAACAAAAGATTCAGACCCATCAACTGCGACGACCATTCTCCCTGACCAACCACCTCCTACAGAGGGCTCCGTCCCATGGCAAGCCAACATCCAAGCAATTCAAAATCTCATGGGCGCAGTGTATGTTCTCTCCAACTAACCATGTTAACAATCTCACAATCCGAACCAAGCTCTGATTTGATGGATGCCTCAAAGCCGTACCTATACCACCTTCGCCTTTCGCCTGCCCACCTATATGCGCTCCCTTCCGCTGACCTATCAACCTCTACCTCGACTGCCAGTAGCCTCTCACCTTCTACATCTTTCTCATCCACTTCCTCCCAAAATTCGTCCTCTTCTAGCCCCTCGATGAACCAGAGCACGGCTCATTTATATGTCAAATCACAACGCTCTCCTTATACACCTCATATTTTGGCTTTGCTAGTTATATCACTTCCACCTCTCGCATTCGTTGTCTCACTACCCTATTTCCCACTACGTCTGGTCGTGTTCTTTTCAGGTGCCTTCCCCATCATCTGCATGCATCCCTGGATGCTCGCTGTCTTCCTCCCAGCTCTACAAGTGATATCGTACGACATTTGGAACCGAGAAATACCTGAATGGATGGATGATGCAGTAGTGAGGGCACGAAACGCTGGAAATCTTTCAAGGTGGCTCCCATCTTTCTTCCTCAAGAGGAAGCATAAATGGAAAGAAGAGACAGGAACTGAAGAAAAAACAGCGAAAAGGAGACTTGTCCCACTCAAAGCAGTTGCTCAGAGGATCTTGGACAACGATAAGCTGACTGATGTTTGTTGGCATGCTGAAATGCGAGAGGTGGAACTTTGGGAGAATGAGAGATACGTTGGTACGTTCCAAACTTAGTTTAGGGTATTTTTGCTTGCTTTTCTGATTGAACTCAACTTTTCAGGACCTCCGATAACTGAATCCACGTCGTCTTCATCTATCTTATCCAGTTCTCCACAGAAATCCAAGCTGGCGGCAGGAAAAAGTAAGGGAGGGTGGAGTAAAGCTCATTTGAGGCAAGGTGAGAGAGGAGCGTGGACGAGACGGAGGGACGGGTGGAATGGCTTCAGTCCCGATGGCGCAGGGGGTTTTGATGCAATAGAGGGTGAAGTTACGTACGTGTCTCGGATCTTCCGGCCCTCAAGATGCCAGCTTGCTAACAAGGCAAATAACACAGCAGCACATTAACGTTTTCCCTTGCGCCGGGATGGTCATTTGTCGAGACTGAGGATTGGAGAAAAGATGTAACGGGGAGCTGGGCAGCGGATGAGTGTGGCGGTGGAGATGAAGGTATTATCTACACTCTTTTGTTGAAAGCATTATTGATGGAGCCTTTTTTTGTCAGATGGATGGGTGTATTCGAATGACTTGTGGCTAGATCCACAGTCTACACCTCTTGAGCTATCTCACACTACATCAGAAGAGGGCGCAGAAAAGCCCAAGGTGAGAGATCAAGGAAGTGGGGGGCCATATGTGACAAGGAGACGAAGGTGGATTCGGAGGGTTTGGTACGATCCTAGTAGAGCTGGGGTGGATGCGTAGCGTACTAGTATTATGCCGTATTAATTCTTGATTCTTGACACTATTATGTGTGTTACGTTATCTTATTATTCTCCCTCCCAGATGAGGCAACGAGAGAGAATAAAAACTGCACAGGAACCAAGGAATAATGTGTTTTTTGATGTCGCTGCTGAACGAATCTTCAGCATGTAGTCTCATGGCTGATAGCTTGATTCTAAAATCAGTTCGTGCCATAGAGGGTATGCAGGAGCGAATATTACATCAGGCGTATATCATGTTTCCGAAGCCGTCGTTTCTTCTTCACTGATATCAATGACGGTGGTGAGTTCGTGTTCTCTTTCTTCTCTTTCACGTTCAATAGGTATATTCTGCATGTTCAAGATCATCCTGCATGTCTGCAAATAATTGTCATCAAAAATTCAAAAATTATGGCGTAGAGAAAAGAAAGCGAACAGTGGTTGCCAATAAAGTAATGATTGGGCTAAAATAGCGTGAAAGTCAGATAGATTCAGTGCACCAAAGGATAAAAACATACAATAAAGAAATATTGGTGACCTTCACGCTAGACGCAATAGGGAAGCTAATAACAAACACCACTAGACGTATTATTATTCCTTGATTTCTGGCAACTTGAACACTAACATGCCGAAAGACCTACATGCAATTGCCACTGAGGCCCAAATGCTGTCTCTTGATATGATTTGGTATATTGCGTGGCTAATGAGCGTTTTGCGGGATTTGGTATAGCCGACACCCAGTATCAGCATTTGATATGAAATGACGAACGAGCTTAGAGGGTAAATGAGTCTTTCAGCCATTTCGTGCGTTGACTTTTAAGAACACACCCCAGGAACATGGTGGGACGAGGGTGCTCATGTATAATACATGCATCATCTGGGTCCAAGACATCGAGGATGTAGAGTTTTGATGTTACTCCAGTGACTATCTTCGCAGCCAGCATCACCACCATCAGTACAACAACTTGAGCGCTCTTATCATACAGGGCGCAAACTTCCGTGTCGTGACTGGTTGAGTGCCCGCAGTCCCAATATCGGGGTTTTCACGTACCTCGGAACATTAAAATATATTCCAGCGATAACGTCAGGGTGAGCAGTATAATTGCCTCGGCCGTCGATATCGCGACGCACACCTCATGCTCTACGGGAGGTTTGAAAATGACTATGTTCACCACAAGATGTGAACTGATTGATTGGCTCATGAGTTACAATCCGCTAAAAATAAGTAGCGGAAACGTACATTTGGAAGAGCAGCGCAGAATACCGTGAAATGAGATACAGGCATTTTACAATGGTAACTCGTCCTCTGGAGCTGATATCAACACTAAGATTTTAATGTTAGAAACAAACCAACGTACTTCCAGATAATTTCATATTCCTGATAGAATGAACTGATACTTTCCAGTAGTAAGATAACCAAAGCCGCCACTTGCGATAGCCCTAATGAGGTCAATAATTTGCATGCGGTTTCAATGCACTCACACTGTGAACATGTCCTCATGAATACATCTTTCCTGTCGAATAGGTGCATCAAATTGGACTGATAGTAGCGTCACAAAACGATTTATACATATCAAAATGGGGCGAGAAAAAGTTGGAGTCGTTCACTTCGGCACTTGATGGGCATTGAAGCGGAAAAAGCAGGTACAATTGTTGCGCCACGTATGTTTACTAGTCCTAGTAAGGAAACAAAGCAGTTACCATGACATTTGTACTTGCGCAGTAATTCCTCTTTGTTGTGATTTAATGGAATATAGTCCACAATAAGATGAGGGTTAATAAGGTTGCCGAGAGCAAGGCACAACCAAACGGTACCACACTTGTGAGTATTAACAGAGATGAGGTGACGACGAGTGGGTTGAGGGCAACAAGAGTGGAAGACTGCAATGTTCCTAAACGTGGAGTAAAAGAGCTGCTGTCCGGGATACGATCGACTCCATGTCTTCTTAAACGTTGTTAAGTTATGGGTGCTGTAGAAAGGTAGTGAGCACCTGTAACTAGTACCTGAATTGAATATATTGAATTTTTTTGAATACTCATGATTGTATGAAGATCGGGTACATCACCCGTATCTGTAAATGGATCGATCAACTCTCCACCCTCTTAGAATGGTGAAAGGGCTAGATACACGTTCAACCGATCAAGCCGCAGCAACGCATCACGATATCCACAAGGACGGTTGAAAGTCCACACCTCGCGGTACTGTACAGTGAACTGTAGCACAGTGGTGTTGGTCAGGGACGAACTGTATTGTCGTGTCCTCAATTCAGATGGTCATTATCAGTAGACACGTTATTGTTAGAGGCGCGCGATTCTGAAAGGCTCAACCACGCTGGAAGCGGATGGTTATCATTGCACTTGTGAAATATTCCCAATGCACTTTTTGCTCCAAATTAAGAATTGAAGCTGCGCGAATATCGCCTATCTTCGAATCTCATACCCGCATACCGTTCAAGTACAGGTGTTGTCTTGGGGATTGCCATAATGAACCTGATAGTCTCCACTCTACATGGAGTGAGAATCAAAAGAAACTATGAACCGCCTGATGTCACACTTTGAATTCAGTTTAGCACTTTTTCCAATGGCTCATTGAGCCACAGGTCTGACATATTAACTCACAAGGGTGCATAGTTCCCATTTGCCTTTCCATTCAAGTATATCAACAACGCAGAACAGCAATCATCCCCAGAACGTCAAACTGACATAGGAACTATGGAGATGGCCCTGGGCCCAAGCGCAAGATAACGCGTGGTAGCTTCTTCGCAGGTGCTGGGCCAGTTGTTATGCCAGTTTTCTGACTATCTTCCTGTCCACCATGTGTCTCTTGAATTTGCTTCGCCCCTACCGCGGCCGATCTATCGGCTGACTCAGTTATTGAGCTAGGCTCGGAAACCGGCGCCCTTGTACTTCTCGATTTCGTAGTTTTTGTGGCGACCTTTGGTGGTGGGGATTGGGGATGGGATACTCCACCATTTACTTTGCCCCTATCTCGCAACGTCATTGACGAAGATGAAGACGGCACCCGAGCGCCGCTGGATCTCCTTGACGTCGATGGCCGAACATTGGACCCTGTATCTAGGGACGTGAAAAGAGCACTGGCTCTTTCTAACCAGAATTCACTATCTAGAACACCTGTTCTGGTGCTCTGAATTGATTTTCTTCCACCAGGTTTGCATTGTTTGGCTATTTTTTCCAGCTGAAAAGGGACAAGGTCGGCTTGTGAAATGCCAAGAGATTGGCTTCACTCGCCTTCGTGAGATTATCAACACCCCACCATCCCTCATCGACTGTGATCCCACCAACTCCGCAAACCAAACCACATAGATGCGCTAATGCCCCACTGACAAGGGCTCTATCACTATATCCTCCTTCGAGCACGCTTACAAGTCTTCCTCTAGCAAAGTGATTGCTGAATCCGCACGCATCAACGGTGAATCGATGATAAAACGATACGGGCACTTTTCGCCCATGGCGCGACATGGATGTATATTCGTGCTCACAAGCATCAAAACCGCAACTATAATAACTCATTGAACGAGACCTGTCGCACACACGCGAGAGGCAGGATCTTACCTGATAAAAACCAAAACATCATATCCTGGACCGCCAGTGCTATCCAGGAACTCTTTCGCCTTTTGTATAAGCTTATTGTACTTCTCCTTGTATAGCACATCCCAGAAATGTTCTTCTGATTTATAAGGTTCTAGGTGTATATTCTCAATGTGCTGTCCATGGGCCTTGTGAATTGACACAGACGCAGCTTGTACAAGCTCAGGTTTTCCATCCTGTATGCGCAGTAACTTAGCGTCGTATATTTGTTAGATACGTAGGGGTGGTTTACTTCACATGGGTAAGACAAGATATCGTGAAGCGAGCCGTAGAAGATTTGGGGCCCCATTTTAGTTTCGGTATTTCCCGCGTCACGCTCAAGAACTTGACGATACGTTTCTTCGTTTATTTGCCAAATAATAGATTGGGTGCCGTTGCCTAAAGAGACGTATACATTAACAATAAACGTCGGTACATGATAAAATATTCATACCATGATGCAAATCGATATCAAAGATGACAACTCTTTGAACTCCGTATTGTATATGTGCTGCCAAATGCAAGATATGAGCACAGGGACGCATCATTAGAAGCTAGATAGACATACCATGAGCCGCGGCTACTGCCACATTGTTAACAAAGCAAAACCCAGAGGGTGTATCTTCTCCGCAATGGTGACCCGGAGGTCGGATGGCAACGAATGCACGTTGGATAGCTGGTTCTCCCGTCCCATCGTTGGAGGAAGACGGTAGTCCCATAACTCTGTCCACGGCTTCGCATACAGTTCCAAGTGCGCCTTGGACCGCATTGATCGACTGTGGGCATACTATAGTCCTCTACCGGTTATTAGCTCATTGAGAGAAAAGTTCAAACACTAACGGTAGAGGTCTCCTTGGAACAAACTTTCGGGAATCTCGCTTTCTCCTTTCGCGACTTTCTCTACACTCTCTTGCGCCCATTGTATAAAGTTTTGAAGATACACATTTCCATCAATGTCCCCATGTATATACTCAACAGCTTTGTGGTTGAGCAAGTCAATCGAGGCTTGACTGCGGATGATGGAGACGGGGAGATTTGGATTCAGTAATGGCTGTTGCTGGGTTTGCGAGGCAATCGACATTTGGTTCATAGCAGCCACAAGTTCAGAGTCTGTTTTATCGCCTTCATTCGATTCTTGCGGTTTGTATTCACGTTCTTGGGTATGGGAGGGTAATGTTTCTTCTAGTCGCGCAAGAGCAGCAGAAATCCCTAATATAACAGCCCGAAGTCGCTCAGGCCTTTCAACAATATTTGACGTGTCCCTCGAGCGTATGTATCTGTGTTGGAAGCAGGCGTCCTGGAGAAATATCCCCGTCTGTATCGGTGGCACGGAGCTGGGTCCAAGACCAGCTTCGATTACATTCAAGTTGGCAGGTTTGACTTCTGGTTGGATGGTGTCGGGTAAAGTACTTGTGGCCATGCTTGTATCGTAATGCCTAGATCAGATTGACTTTTACTCCTTCCAGCTCCTATGGGAGGTGGCAAAAGCTTCGAGGATGCAAATGGAGTTCAGGTCAATCATCTAATCTAATAATGGACTGAAATGATGCTACCTCAGGGCAGGTCATGTCGCGGTCATTCATAGTATAGTAGTGTCCAAAAAGGTAGAATACAATGCAAGAATACATGGCAATAAGAGTATCTACATTGACTGTACCTTATCTAACAAGATTGCCCACTCCATCACAGTCATACCCATCCTCAGCGCCTCTTCCTTCACCTCCCGGTCTCTCGTCTCTTCTGATAATCTCACAATTGCTCGTAAATGCTCTTCTCTTGTGATACCAAGGCTCGATAGCACTGGGGCGATATGTATCAAAGAGGGTTCGCATGAGTCAAGAATCTTTTCCATCTGGATTGTAGGCAAAGACTTTATGCTGCTGATACTTGTATCTCCAATAGTTGAATTGGACTGCTGATGACCAGAAAAGGGAGTATGTTGGAAGGGTAGAATATCCTGAGGCGTAGAATGGACCAAGTACTCTTGGGGAAATGGTTGGGGATTACCATGTGCAGGGGTAGATGACCGTGGCGGGGACCGTCCATAAGGCGGACTCCTAGGGATTGATGGAGACCTCTTGCCTGTATAATGATGACCTAGACGATCAGGCGTGGTATTCAACACCTGACTGCGTCGGTGTGACGAGGTGGAAGGGTGCTGCGGCGACCTCTTTCCATCCCCCATCTGCCTCTTTTTTTAGACTCGCACTACAAAGTTCAACAAGCGATGTTACTGACCTGCTCAGCCCAGCCGTTCTGAGGTTCTTGTCTGCTTGCACTGCCTCTCTCGTCCTCCCTCAAGACCTCCTCGGGTGCGTAATAATGCACACTCATCCTTTCTCCGTTTGGCCCAATAGGTTTATTAACCTGTTCCCTCCACACCGAGACGGTAACCGTCTTGTCCGGACTATCCTCCACCACTTGACTCCTCACAACTTCAAACTTCGGGCCAGGCCTTTCCCTGACACGGCCTTGATAATACTCTCCTGCGCCTGGCGTCCTGTCCGATTCAAGGCTTAGCCTCGGTCTGCTGTCTCTTCTCCGGTCCATCCCACCGGTCACCTGCTCCACTGAGGTCACCCCTTCGACGCCTGTATCTAGCCTCCGAGCACCCCCCGGTCTATTTGGAGACAGCATCTGAACACTATAGACCGACCTTCCCTCTGTCACCTCACCAACTGTATCGGCATATGTATACGTCACCAAATCAAAGTCTTCATCTAACGGTGATGACGACATTTCTGTGCCCCAACTACCAGCCAATCGCCCGTGCCTTGTTCTTACGCCTTCCCTAGCAGGTTTTCTCCCTGATGTGAGACCCCCATCCGTGGTGCCGTCCTGCGTCGTAATAGCATCGAAATCATCATCAAGTGGCGTAGAGATAGTGGGGGGTGCTCGAGGCTTTCTTAGCACGTTAGGACTAGCTGCTCCTCCGCGACTGTGGCGACTCGAGTTCCTGATTAGAATGGGATAAGATGTTAGTGGCTCTGAAAGAATCGCAATCTATATCAGCTTGGAGGGAAAAGTGAGAAAGAGCTCGAACCATTAACGCGATCTGGTCCATATTGCTGCATTGAGTTTCGAACTGGTAGACTTCCTGCAGCTTTCCTTTTCGTATGTTTTAACTCGGAATTCCTGTCTCGCTTGGGGAACAGTTTAAACCTGCCAAGAACGGAAAGGCACCCTGGCATCCAAAAATATTTCGACCACCCTTAGAATTCTCAGGCTTGAGAACCCAACACTAGAGACACTTGAAGAGAGGTGTATAAAAGATGAGTTCAATGTTCATCAGGAGAAATACATGTGTCTGCATCGTGCTTCCGGCTCCCCGGTGCACAGGAGCTAACGTACGTCAGGGTTATCAATCCAAGTCACGTGAAGCTCCGAAGACAAAACATTTTCGGGCGGCGCAACACCAACTCCAGCGCCCTGAAAACGCATCAGATAAGGTAGCTGGAAGAACAAGAGAGATAGGTAAATATGGTGTTCTGTAAAACATACTTCAGTCTTTGATAGGCACCAATTCCAGGTGATTGAAAATTCCTTACTGAAAGAATTGTATACGCCATATATATGTGGTTCTGTGCAACACTGATTGGTTCAGGATCATATCAACATTCGTATAGGACCAGCCGCCTTTTGCAATATTTCCTAGTTTCCCCCCCTGCTTGGTTGTAATATGCTTGATTCAAAAAAATCGCGCATATATTACCTTTGCAAAAAGTAATCTGTAGTTGTAAAGCGAAATAGGTTGCTCTGACCTTCTATGCCCGGACTCATGAACATACCAATTGTAGTATTAGCTCCAGCTTTTTTTTCCTTGGCTACCGTTGCATACCATGATATTATTCGTGGAGGACAAGATACGTGGAGCGACGATGCTCAATGCATCAATCCAGCCAAACACCAATTCACAGTAATGGTAACGTTGTTTACCCCAATTCCCATGTTCATTTTCATTTTCATGACCAATGCCACAGTATTACCTACTCCCCTTTATATTGGTACGTCATTTAAAGAGCAAATGAAGAGAATAATAAGCTAACGAATACTGCTAAGCTTGAACTAGATTATTGTTCACCCATGCTCCAAGGATCGTTTATTATCCATTGACTTGCGCCGCTGTTCGGACGCGAAGAATGCGAGTCCACAATGTGCTGGGTTTCATCCTGATCAGAAAGTGTCGTTACCAATATAATCATCTCCCATTGTCATTACTTCTTTAACACGCCAAACTATCGAAGATACGCCACAGAACCTGCACGAAGACAATATTGCTTTTTATTCCTATAGTTGTTCCCTAGTCCTCATGCTGCTGCTTCAACCTCGAACTGCTCAGCTGCAGGCTACCAAGGCTATTGCTAATCTAATACTGTATGTGCTGGGTTAGGATCGTGCTAGGGATGCCCTGATTCATCGATCAGGAAGGCGCCATAGCTACCGGGAATTAATCCAACTTATGACCTGTAGAAGTCCACCTTAAGGGAGCGTGCTAGTACGAGATAGGCATGAATCAAACCGAGAAAAAAAGAACCTAGAATCAAAAAAGCAGACTTACTGATAAAGGGTTGCTCGATTCAAGAGGTTTAAAAGTATCCACTGGACGATGGGTCATTAGCGACTTTCGCTACTCTACTTGACAAATGTCTCCTCCATCAGGAAAGTACATCATCCGCTGTCGGAATGAGCTTGTGGACCCGAATGTCCACGAGCCCAGCTTTCCTGGCAAGGCAACCAAAGTCTATCATGGGACACATGGTATCTCTCCTGTAGTAAGTCCTTCACCGCTGGTCGTCGTATGCTACGCTGATGATTCAAATCATATCACTTCTCGATGTGCTTACTCAGTGGAACCTTCAACTGATGCCAGACAAGAGATACGTTCTCAGTAATGTCGGAGGTCAGGCTAGAGACATCCATGGTCTACTTTATACCCAAGTCTTAGGCCCGGATGCCACCATGCACTGGGACCTAGTTCCAATGGAAAGGGCGGGTCCCCACATGTACCAGTAAGGCCATTCTTGCATTATCAAACTCTCGACTACAAGGACGAATCATCGAGTAGAATTGTACATCGTGAAGGACCATCTTGGCACGTTTGGGCGGTTGAGGAATCACCTCAGGTAGGAATCTCATGGATCAATTTCCGACCGATTTCTTGACCGACCGTTCACAAAAGGTGGCTGTCGTACTAACTCTGCGACTTGACTCCGAGTCCAACACCAAGGGATCAATCATTTTCGAGATTACACCTGTACTTGACTGATATGATGGATATCTAGTTGGGTTACTGTTGTAATGAAATACTATAACAATGCTTGCCGAACTGTTCTGAGTGACTGCATGCCCATAATGAAATACCTTTGTCGCTATCCTTATTAGAATTTAGAGAGACAACTAATGTCTAGATAAGTCGGACACTCAGTCACGACTAGTAGTGATCTGTCAGAGATCACTACGACATAAGTACATGCCAGCAATGAGTAGAGTACGTATGACTTACTGGCACTTCAGATCAACAGAACTGAAGTGCCGGCTACAGAAAATTGTATATATATAACTTGTGCGCGGTATTGAAAGGAAACCGGCGCTTGATGAAAGGGTAAGGCATGTGAACTAGTTAGTGTAGAAAGTACATCAAAAGGGAAGAATAACAAATGGGTAGTGATAGGCGCAACTGTTCAGCCATCCGAACTCAGAGCGCGTGAGCTGTTCGATTGAACGATACAGCCCGTGATAGTCGACAATCCCCTACAGTGAGATAAACGTTACCTTATCTCCAACTTGGACTGTAACTACGCCTCGTCGTTGTTTATATGATACAATGCAGCAGCTTTGGCCCCAATATTCAAATCAATTGGGATGTCAGAAATATACATATCGGTATAGCGGTTTATAAGTACATACAAAGGTGTGCGGTTCATGTAACATACAACACCGGCCTGATTCCTCTTACTGGAACCCACTTTGGGAACCTACTAATACGATAGTGGACGCCCGACGAATCGACGCATTATGATAAGAGCAATAAAGGTTATCAAGTTCTCCTTCCAGTATACGATGAAGCAGTATATACAGGAATAGGCACCTAGGACCATGGCGAGCGAAAAACCCAAGAGGTTGATAAGTCCGATGGCATCACTGGGATCGTGTAATTGTTTCATCCATTCAAATGGTGGGGTAGACTGGTCCATAAAAGGACGCGTGTACTGTCGATCCGGGGAAACGGCAGGCTTTGTCGAAGACACCGGTCCGCACTGTGACTCGGTTCCGGGGCTTGGTATCCGACTTGGTCCATCTCTAGAGGAAAATCCCGCGCCTTTATTAGAGCTATCTTGTCGTCGTCCACCTTCTTGTTTACAAGAACTTTCATTAATTTTTCTTCCTTCGAATACATTCGTATGGCCAGAGCTTGAGGGAGGCATCGAGAGGTCATTCGTTTTATTTTCTCTTTCTTGTTCAGAGGAGCAACCCAAGCAACCGACAGTTGAACTTGGAGGGCTCTGAACACCATACATCCCTTCCGTCGTCTCAGAGGTATTCGTTGGTTCAATGAGCGGAATATCCGGGAATAACATATCCAAGACATCCCTTCTGTTCATTGCCAGCCAGTGCAGGACCCCAATAATGGCAGTTTCATGGAACACCTCGTCAAGCGCAGGGTTTGCAAACATTCTCCTACCGGGAGGAACCAATCCTCTCATCCTGGACATTACCTTGTCGGACTCTGCCTCTGGGAGAGTTTCCACCAGTTTTACTGAGGGATCAATGCGTGCTTTACCCCTTGCATTCGCTTGCCTCTGAGAGTTGGGCAGCATATCAATCGTGTCGAGAGTAAGGTGGGCGAGGAAGGTTATGGTTTCCATCCACTCTTCATCGTCAGAATTGATTTTGTGGATATGATAAGCACGATCGTAGTTTGAAGAGAATGGTGGGTGACCATCGAGAATATTTGCAATGTCCAGGTCACTAGTCGATCTTGTCCCATGGGCTAACCCTCCGCTTTGATTCTCGTCTCCGTCTCTTTGCATGAGCTTGCTTAGGAGAGTCGCAAACTGGTCCCTGTTGCGAAAAGCAAAAGGATGGAAGACATGTTTGTACATTAGCAACGTATCCACCATGGCGTCCTTTGAGCGAAACGTTATGGCATCCCTTTCCGTGACGTTGAGCATGATGAATTTGTTTACAGTTAGTGTTTGCTCTATCGTCAACTTGATTATCCTAAAATTGAACACGTCACGATCGCCTTTCGATGACAGTCGGTGCTGTGTCAATTTCTGATGAACGCGTGCCACATCTTGCCTATCAGCAACCACGAACTGCTTCCCTCCTGCATAATTGACTTGCGCGGGAGAAAGTGGAATGTCAAAGAGATGGCTGTCTACGCTAGCAGCAAAGAAGCCATCCTTACACATGTTGTTTCTGAGAAGAAGAGCAATACGAGGGCTAATAACATAAAGCTTGTGTACCCCGGGCACCTCTCCGAAGAAGGTGCCTTCCCATATACCAAACCCGTTGTTGCTCAAAATAAACTCAGTGTCGTCAGCGGCTTCCACAATTCCAAGGAAGTAGTTTTCTGCGAGGATCGCGTAGTCACTTGAAGGATAGTCCTCCAAGGAACCACCAACCGGGGGTCGAAAACCGGAATTATCATATATCCCTCCGTGGAGCTCGTGGTATCGAGATACGATGGCTTTATGCGATGTATTGAGAAAGAAGTTGAGGAAATAGAGCCAAACTCCAACTTGGTCATCGATCCCCATCGTCTGCTTTACCTGCTCTATCCATCTTGTTATTGGGGCATTCCTTGGATGACCTTCGTCGGAGTAGGATGATGAGATTGTTGCTTTGCGGTAATGCATGATGAATAAAAACTTGCGCAAGTCTTCAAGTTGCCTACGCTCGATCTCGAAGTGGCGACCGCTCTCGAGTGCATCATGCATTCTCTTGGTGATCAAGGCAACGTCGTTTTCGAGGCGCGCCAGCCTTTCTTCCAAGTGGTTGGCATTTTCAATTTTCTGTACGTCCTTGTATAAGTTCGTCATCCCATACGCTTTCGAGAGAGAGCGAAGCTCCAGCTTGGACGTTTCGAGATCAAAATAATGGATAACTTCTTGGTCAGCTTTTTGCGATTTTTTTTGACCAATTTTCTTGCGATTCTTGGTTTGTTTGTCCCTGCGCAAAACCAGAGCATGTCAACCCAGAGAAAAGGGATGAATATGATCATATACTTACCCCTGTTCATCTCCTTTCTCGACTTGAAAGCGACGTAGGATGAATCGGGGGATGTAATGGTGGTACTGGTCGTGTGAAGACATATGCAACCAAGACTGTTCAGTACACGTCGCTGCTAAGAGAAGGGGCCTCGAGGCCCTGTGGATAGGTGTTATGAGTGCTGCGCAGCTCGGCATCTGGGCCTCTTAAGTGAGACTCCCGTGTCATCGTGTACAACTCGAGGCGTTTCGGGATGCTTCACAATGGTCACCATTAATCAAAATGAAAACGCAGATAGCCATTCAAGGTTACACTTTTAGAGAGTTTTATATCTCTGCTGGACGACGATTTTAAGAGAATAAGAGCCTGAGTGAGTCTTCATGTTGTATGACAGGAAGCTGCCTTGATCAGATTGATTAGCATCTTACGGGCCATTGCGACCCCGTTCAAACAACGCCTTGAGCTGAACACGTAACAGTGTCTGTTTATAGAATAAAGTTTAGTGGACTAATGACAACCTTAAGCTTCAGACGCCTGCAGCGGATTGTGCACAACAGCGACAAGTCCTTCTACAAGAAAACCTGAGGACATGTACGTTGAATATTGCCTTAGAATCTTTGTCGGCTGTTTGTGCGACTTGGATCGATTGCGTCGCTGGTATAGCTTTTGAGTCCAGTGTTGCTGTTGAATCATGCTCGGGCATCAGGATTTGTACTGCCCTTAGCTTAGACCTAAGAGCTTGATTTCTGCAAGAGCTGATGATGCGCTGATGCTGTAGCTTGAAACGTTTTGAATGTAAAGTGTCATTGGTCTGCCGATTGGGCGGACATACAACGCCCATCAGATTCCGGGTGGAAAGAATATACGTGAGAAACGGACGTGGGAAAATAATAACTGTCTGCTTTGTGATTCGACAGGGATGCGTCCCTGTCTTTATCCATTCCAAGTCCATCCAGCATCGAAGCATCTCCTCTCTACAGTTAACGTTCCACCAACCAGCGGGTGAACGACTCTGAAAATATGACATTCTGAGGTGATTATAATCCTCAAGGTGGGTTCCAGATACAAACGCAGTACTAAGTGAACCGGAAAACAATGTATCAGTGGCGTCAGGTGTACAGATCTATTTCCGAATCGGCGGTATTGGGTCCCATGATCTATTGCGCTCGTTATACGGCTCGGAATGGGGCTGCCTCCGATAAGTATAGGAACGCTCTTGATAGCCCCGTAACTACCGGGAAAGGCGGTCCCTAATTGAAAGAGCTTGATCTTGTTAGAGTTCATACTAGTGGCAACAAACAAACCAGAAGAGCTGTGCGATAACATCAAAAGGGACAGCTTCATTTGGAACCGATATTAATGTCCGTGTTTGACTGAGGAGGGTCTAGCCCTCCGTTAGAAGTCATGTCGCGATTGGCATCCTGAAGGGATAGGAACACGCCCTCACTCAAAATAGATAGATCTATGGAGGAACATAAAGCAGCGCATTCTTGGCTTCCTTGTATAAACCCTTCCCCCCCCCTTTACTCGTACTATCATGGCGGCTGCGATATCTGAAGACGTTGCAAATCGGCTTTCATTCGCGGGATCCGAAGCTTACACCGTTATTGGACACTCACTGGATGCGTCTTCAAGTAGCAATAAGATGGACTTGAGCTCACAGAACTCATATGTAAAGGACGGCGTGCTCTATTGTAACCACTGTACACGCGGCCAGGGATTAATGAATGAAGAAAAGGAGATATGGCCCCCTAGTCATCCTAGGCGGACACTGGTACTTTGTTTTGATGGAACAGGCGACCAGTATGTCTTTTATCTTTCTACGTAACAAAGATCTCATCAAGCTTGTGAAGGTTCGATTCAGATGTAAGTCCAACCTACATCTCCAACAATCTTATCGTTTCCCTCATACTCTCTAGAACTCCAACGTAGTTGAGCTTATCAAAATTCTGAAGAAGGACGATATCTCAAAGCAGATGGTATATTACCAGGTTTGTTAATCACAGAAAAACGCCGAGAAACATTGAAGCATCTTTTCACAGGCAGGAATCGGCACTTACACGATCCCGCAAATTGCTACCCCGCTAATGGCGGCGTTTGATAAGGTGATATCGTGACGTTGAACCTGCGCAAGAATTTTTCTGAATATGTTTCCAGAAGGTTGACGAAGCTGTTGCATGGCATATCAATTCGCATGTTATGGGTATGTGTTGCTCTAGCTTGTGGTGTCGATGAAATTTTCACGTCTAGGGATCCAGGCGGGTATGAATTCCTAATGCAAAATTGTTAGTGTGTTTCCACCATTGCCATAGCTCATTCTAATCAACTTATAACCTATAGACAATCATGGCGATAGGATATGTCTATTTGGTTCGTCATCATGAAATAAGTCCCAGAGACTCTTTTTTAAACCATAAGTTGACAACAGGGTTCTCAAGAGGTGCCTATATCGCGAGATCGTGCGTCTCTTCTGTAAATAATGCGACCTTTTATTGACCGCCGATGACCCTCAGACTAGGCGGGATGTTGCATAAAGTCGGGCTTCTTCCACCTTGCAACCACCAACAAGTCCCGTTCGCATATAAGATGTACACGACAGTAGATGAGACTGGTTGGAAACAAGCGAACGCTTTCAAGAAGGCATTCTCCATGGATGTTGATGTGGAATTTCTGGGTGTTTGGTAAGCCATTGAGCACCATGTGATCCTATTTAGTTTTGAGAAGCTTTCATAGGGATACCGTCAGCTCTGTTGGCTTAATCCCACGATACCTACCTTTCCCAACCTCAAACACGTTTATTCGAACCTTCCGACATGCCGTTTCATTGGACGAACGCCGAGCAAAATTCAAAGCGAACTTGTGGAACCGCCCAACTGCCAAGGAGCTGGCTTTGAGCGACTTTGATTCGGACAATCCACGGAATAAAATGGGTGCAGTCTACGATGAAAACAACCAAATACCCGATGAAGAGATAGACTACGTCAAGGATCGAAATTCGCCAACGGACATTAAAGAGGTCAGAATCTCTCTGAAATTTGTTGGTTTATTGCTCATGAATGATGCAGGTATGGTTTGCTGGTTGTCATTGTGGTATGTCCGCAATTTCTAGATGACTTATTCCTTTTCTCATCCATCATTCCCTGGTTCTCCAGATGTAGGAGGTGGATCAGGTAATGCATTCTCCGCTGCTATATCCTCAAGTCCTGAACAAGCAACTTTTCTTTTTAGTTTCGAACGAGACAACGGTGAACCTAGCTCGCATTCCGTTGAGATGGATGATCAGAGAATGCTTCCGCCGTAGAACTGGCATACTCTTTGTTAAAGAGGGCCTCGAGAGTCTCGGTCTCAAGCCAGAGTCATTGTGGCCCGTCGTGCAACAACGCCCACCGGCCTTGTCACCCGGTGAAAGCGATTTCATCTCCCGTGACTTATCTTCGATGACTATCACGACTGCACCAACAGTAGCAACAGAGGAGGAGCTAGATCTAATGGATGCACTGTCACCCATCTATGATCAACTCTCTCTGAAAAAGATGTGGTGGCTGCTTGAGATCCCCCCCCTTCTTTTCTACTATCAGGGAAAGAACAACTACTGGTATTCCGTGCTGCGATCTAATTTGGGAAGAAGCAGAGATCCACCGGCTAACGGCAAAATGCTAGTGCATCGCAGTGTGTGGACCCGAATGCAGGCAAGGTATAAAGATAAATCCGAGTCGAAATATAAGCCAAGTATACCGTTTGATCCTGAGACAGTGGAATGGGTGGATTAGTAGTCACGAGTTTTGGAAAAACTTTATGTTCAACTTCTAAACCTGTAATAATGCTGTTGTTGGTGATTGTGTTGATATGCCGTAATTATCGTGGTTGAATGTGACTGCTAGTGAAGAGAAGTGAAGAGATCAACTTGAACTAGTGTTGCCCAAGGCTAAAACCTTCTTTATTTTATTTTATTTCAGCTTTTGTGATTTTTCAATCACACCCTCTTACATGCTGTATTTTATCTAAGTGGATGGGATCATGTGAATAATTTAATTTAATTTAGAGCGGTATTTTATAACACGTCATAGCCCTTCTAGAATCGAGGCCTGATATCTTCCCCGTAGTTTTGCCACCTGTGCCACTGGCGTCTAGCGTCAAACAAACTGAATATCCCGGCTCTACTACATTCAATTGGTAGCATTCACAACAAACATCGGTTACCACCTATATTCTGTTCGCTTCTCCATGGACTCGGATGCCAGAGCAGAAGGGTGGGCAATGCATCTGTGGAGCTTGTACTACTTCATCAGCCTGAACGATACCGGCATTTTCAGCCACGCAGCTTCTGTGGCAAAAAAACTCACCGCATGTCAAGCCGAAGTTTGTTCCCAAACTTTTTGCCTTCTCCCAGACTGAACTCAGGCTCAAGTCCAACGATCAACCAACTCCAACTCAAAGATTGCTCAACTCCACCGGTGCTGTTGGTGATCAGGCTCTACGTCTATACCCTGGCATATAACGAGGACAAAGACATTAATTTGGGGACTGTACCATGTCAGCGAACTTTTCCACCAACACAAGAGTCACAGTGCGATAGTGACCAAATTAGGTTAGCTCAAATGTTGGACAGGACAAATGATGGGGACATTCCCACAGCTAACCGAAATTGATGATTCTCCACTCGGATTGACTACACTCTAATGGTAATGATGTTCCCCCCTCCCCGAGTTCTAAGTTCAATCTAATTTGGTACCCTCTTGCCCTAGAAGCCGCATTATATAGAACTGTCTCATCTGGTCGTCTCTCCCCCCTTGTCCCTCATCCTCTCCTCGGTGCAAACGGGACGAAAATGTCGACGACTCGTCATGCTGTTGAGCCGACGGCTCTCTCTGCTACAGAGACAGTGTTTGCTGGGGATCCCATTGTGGTATATAATGCCAGTCCCCCCACAAGTCCCTCGAAAACTATGGATGGGATTCCAAAAACCACATCTCCAGCAGATTCATTTTCTCCTGTAAGGCCGAAGGCAGAGCGAGTACTAACCATGGATCCAACGGGCATCCCCCCCGTTATCCCCCCCGACCATCCTCACCGGAACCTTATCCTTTGCTTCGATGGAACAGGGGACCAATTCGATGCGGATAACTCTAACATCGTGCAGCTTGTTTCCATGTTGAAGAAGGATGACAAGACGAAGCAGATGGTGTACTATCAGGTTTGCCTTATAGGATGCACCCAGCCTGCGCGCTTTTTCATTAATACATCTTTAGGCTGGAATTGGCACGTATATCTCTCCGAGTGTAGCAACGCCGTTCATGTCCAAGCTATCCAAGGTATGTTCTACCACACTCATTGACTTGTATGCTATGTAGCTAAGCCGCCTAAAATCCAGACTCTCGATGAGATGCTAGCTTGGAACCTTGACGCCCATGTGATGAGTAAGATGATCTGCGGCTTTAGTAATACAATGCGGTTCTAATGAGGCATTAGGTGGATATGAATTCTTGATGCAGAACTGTGAGCACGCGCGTGTTCATCATCATTCTAGATGATCCAACTCAAGCTTTATTTTAGATGTGGATGGGGACAAGATATGCATTTTTGGTTGGACATTCAGCGTCAATACCCTTTCCCTGTAGCACTCATCCAATCTGACAGGATTTTCGCGCGGGGCTTATACGGCGCGAAGGTCTGTCTATTTATAAAACAGTCTTATCTAGTTATTGACTTACTCGATCAGTCTTGCTGGGATGATCCACAAAGTTGGTCTGCTTCCTGCAGACAATTTCCAACAAGTACCCTTCGCGTACAAAATGTACACAAGGACAGATAACGTAGGATGGGAGCAATCGAACGCTTTCAAAAAAGCGTTCTCCGTCGATGTCAAGATTGAGTTCTTGGGCGTCTGGTTTGTAACATTCAACACTTACTAGTCAGCTCAGTTCAAACGTGTTCTATTTTTTTCTTTTTGTTGTAGGGATACGGTTGACTCTGTTGGCATGATTCCTAAGCGGCTGCCTTTCACGACATCCAATACCATCGTGCGAACATTCCGCCATGCAATCTCCCTCGATGAACATCGCGCCAAGTTCAAAACAAACTTATGGAACCGGCCTAATGATGAAGAACTCAAGCTGGGTATCCATTCGACTCACTCAGATGAGAAGGATATATTGTGCGATGATGATCAACATGAAGATGATGCACACAGTCATGAGCATTCGGCGAATGGCGATACTTCGAAAGGGAATGGTGCACCTAAAGGGAAACGTGGTAAACGTGGAGCTAGAATCTGGACGATGGACAACGATACAGATCAGGCAATGAACCGATACGAATCAATATATTCAGAACGCAGACAACCAAGTGACATTGAGGAAGTTTGGTTTGCGGTATGTTTCCAATAGCTAATCCCACAACGTGAATATTAAGATATCTTAAAATACCTAGGGATGTCATTGTGGTACGTTTATACAATCCTGGGTCAATGTCTACTAGTTGCACGGACACTCATCCATGTCTTTGTAGACGTCGGCGGAGGATCGGTTGCCAATGGAACTCGTCATTCACTTGCCCGAATACCTCTTCGCTGGATGGTCCGAGAATGCTTCAAAGCCAATACTGGTATCCTGTTCAAATCCAAGGCGCTGCGCGAGATTGGCCTGGACCCCACTACTCTGTATCCCTTTGTTACGCCACGTCCACCGCCGTTATCTCCCGGATCAATGCACATCGAGAAACATCCCGAGGTCACGCTATCCAAGCATATCAAGAGTCTCTTTAGGTCCAAGGCAAAGAAAGCTGAAGGGAGTGAGGAGGGAAACCTCATTACCTCTCCATCGGTCATTTCTGCGACCATCCTTTCAGAAGAAGAGGAAGAATTGAGAGATGCACTGTCACCTATTTATGACCAGCTCAAAATGAAGCGCTCCTGGTGGCTCCTTGAAGTGCTTCCCCTAAGTTTGAGATATCAAAAGGGTGACAATCAGTGGATTACTTATATCGGGTGAGCACATTCCCCTTCACCGTATTCCCCATTTAATTTTGACTTATCTCGATAGAATCAACATGGGCAAGTCACGATTCATACCAAAGCAACACACGTGGGGCGTCAAAGTTCACAGATCAGTGAAGATACGAATGGACTCGCAACACAAGAGTGGAAAGAAATACAAGCCAAAGGCTAACTTCCATGTCGAGCCAACTTGGATTGATTGATTGATCTATTATATCTATTATGCTTTCGATGTACCATTGTTTATGTTCCTCTCTGAATCGTTATGATACTCTCCTTTTATTTCGATTAAACTCTTACTTTAGTGCTACAGGTCAAAGTTGTATGTTATGAACGGAGACATCAGGGCACTGGAAAGTCGTATTAATTCTTGATCATAGTTCATCTAAATAGCCAAGGCCCTCTACAATGCAACGAGAAACATCATCCACCTTTATGGAGACTCGTCAGTATGATTCGAAATGAGTTGTAGATTGAAAGTCTTACATTAGACGGATGGAAAGGGTTGAAGTGATTGCCTGGAATTTCGATAACTCTCACTGGCGAACGGCTGAGACGGCTCCAGATGGCGACAATAGCCTCTGGACTACTTCGGTCAGAGAGCCATTTCGGGATGTCACTAATATCAGAGGGATTATATCCCTCTTTAGATCTCAGGTAGATGATCTGGACGCATAGATCGCCTGAAGCCAGTTTATACTCCGATAATAGCTTCGTATTACTGGTGAATTGCCTTTTGATGAGCCTCGAGGTTTCTACATTCGTAATATGAGTTCCGATACCGAGAACAGAGTTAATAAGGGCCTCAGATAGTGGTACGTGGGTGATGGGATCAGGGGAGTCGATAAGCAGAATGCCTTTGACTTTAATCTCACTTCCCTTGAGTTGTTGCGATATTTCGTAAGCCAGCACACCTCCAAATGACCAGCCTATAAAACGTTGACATGTGTGAGCCGAACATCGGATAGATAGCTTGGACGTACCACCAATTATGACAGGTCCTGCCTCTGTCCTTCGAATAATATCGGCATAATACCTGGCCATCTGTGTTATATCGTGCCACGATTCCCCGGTCTCGAAGTGTGGATTGTTAATACCCCATACTGCTCGTTCGAGAGAACCTAAACGATGGTAATAACTGATTAAGCCGCTACCATCATGTATCAGAAATAGCGGATATCGGCCAGAGGACATCATGGGCGCTTGAAGTGGAACAGGGTTTTCGTCCAGTCTGAACGTTGTTCTTTCCACAAGCGATATCCCATGCTCTGCTATCGAAAAGTCACTTTTGCAACTTGCCCGTGAACAATTTGACAAACATGAATGAACCTCCTGGAGCGTTCGGCAAGTGTAAAACAAGTTATTCGGAATATGACAACGAAATGTATTTCTGAGGGCTTGGACGGCTTCGATTGAAGTGAGGGAGTCAAGGCCTAATGACTGGAGATCCTGGTCATTATGAATGTCATGTACACTGATATCAAGAACAGAGGCAATGATTTCTTTGATATCGAGCCTTCGTTCTTTAGTGGGTGAGTTGAAACCTAGGAGTTGGTCGTCGGAAACTAGTGTTCTAGGGGACGAAACAATGCTAGAACTTGGCGACACATCGCTGGATATCTGGCTTAAACAAATCCTCGACTGTAACTCGTCAACGAGTTGTTTGATCGTTCGACAACGAGAGAGTGTCAGCGTGTTTGGCTTGCCAAGTTGGAAGGTACGTTCCAACGCAGTGTTGATTTCTATGGACATCAAAGAGTCGACTCCAAGGTAAGCTAGATCAGTGTTTATGGATATTTCTGACTCCTCGATGCCACAGGCCTCTGAAACGACGGAAACGACAGTCGGGGTAATATCTTCAAACGCCAGCTCGCCTATGGCAAGTGGTCGCAGATCGGCCGTTGTCACCTTCGAGTTAGTGATCAGACAACAGCCACTCCTCAACCGCTTGAGTGATGAGGAAAGAGATCGTGCTCTACCCTGATCAACGCGCAAATTCTTGGAGAACTTATTCAGGCAAGTGCGGCGGAACTGTGCACCTCGAAGCTGTGCAACAATAACTTTCGGTTCTGTAGCGGTGAAGGCATAAACTTCTGAAGTGATACTGTTCTTTTCTGCAGACCAGGCACTCCTGCAATAGACAGTAAAAGTCGCCTCCTCATCAATAGCTCGTGCTGCTGCTTCCACTAGCTCGACTCCACAGCAGATATACGCATCACCCTTTTTCGCTTGCAGGTTTGCCATGAAACCAGCGACATGCAGTAGTGTGTCCATAAAGACAGGGTGAACGACAAAAGTCCCACGTGGACGGTGAGATGGAAGCTTGATATGCGCACTCCCTTCCATCCCATCACTGGAAACGACAAGGGATCTAATACTATGGTACTCTTTTGAATACTCCACAACTCGGGGGAAGATGACCTCGTATATCGTGCGCATCGAGAATGCCTCCATTTTTTGGCTTAGTAGTTCTTTTATCCTGCCGTCGACAGTGGGCGAGACATGTGAGAGTTTGGCTTGGATTTCTTGCCCTGGGGACATGTGGAACTGACCCCGAACATGGACGACGTCAGAATTGTGTTCGGGGCGAGACGAAATGTCAAAACTCCCTTCCCTCTCACAGATAGTTATTGTTGTGATGACCATCCGCTCAACATTATCGTGATAGGCAAGAGGTCTAGAAAACTCCATTTCCTGGATTTCTATGTTTTCTTTCATTAGAACAATGCCAAGCGCCTGCCCTGTCAGTAGAATCCCGGAGAAGACCTGCTCAATGAAGACTGATGCAGGACATAATGCGACCTTCCCAACACGGTGACCAGCAATATACGGCGCAAGGTGACTACTGGGCGTTTGGAATGTGGACACGATGCCGCTTTCACAACGTGAGATATGAGGGAGCGAATATAGTATAGAATAGTGTGACGACGTGACGGGTATAGCCGGTCGGGGAGCATCTGCTAGTTCTCTATATGGTACCCAAAATCTAGATTTCTTGAACGGGTATGAAGGAAGACTGATGCACGAAACAGTTCCGAGATGAGAATAAACTTCACGCCATAGGACGTGAATATTAGAAGTATATAGGCATGTCAGACTAGATGTTAGTGTCGACCAAACATTTTGTTGTTTATGTATCGAAGGCAAGAGCAAAGTTTCACTCGAGAACAAAGGATTCGATCGTAGCATCGGGATGACAGTAGGGTGAGGTCCGATTTCTATCCAGGCATCAGCAGTGGTGAACTCGGGTTCCGAAAGAAGAGCAGTGATTCCTTTTTCAAACTGAACTGGTTCAGCACAGTGGCGAGAAAAGTATGCCTCATTGAATGCAGACACGTTTCTCGGTAGAACCAACTCGCCATGGAGATTAGAAACAATGGGAATACGCGGTGAATGAATGGGGAGGTTGTTTGCAATTGAGGTAAGGTCGTCAAGAATAGGTTTCATAGCAGCGCTATGGTAACCAAATGGGACCGAAAGCAATGCGCTCCGACAGCGCATTTTAGAATCTAGATACCTTTTAAGGGCTTTGATCTGCTTTATAGGTCCAGCAACTACGCAGTCTTGTGGGCTGTTGTGACACGCAATTGACAATTCCGAGAACTGACCAGAAGAGGTCATTGCCATCCTGACGTCTTCAGAACTGAGGTTAACAGAAAGCATTCCTGTCGAACCCAAAGAGCACATTTGTACCATCATTCGAGCCCGGTGAGCGACAAGCATCAGTGCGCTATGCAAGCTCAAGACCTCAGCGATAGCCAGTGCAGCATATTCTCCAAGACTAATCAATGAGTCAGTGTTAGACCAAAACACGAATCTCCGATACCCTTACCTATGGCCAACAACTGCTTTGGGATACACTCCCCACGATATCCACAGCTTGGCAAGAGCATACTCAATGGTAAAGATCGCAGCTTGAAAAGCTTCAATTCGTTGTATGTCCGTGAGATTAGGACGACCGGTTCCGGGAGTAATGATTGAATGAACGCCAGGGAAGCCAGCAGAACTCAGAATCGCGTGGCATTCATCAATGTGGCGCTTGAAGGTGGGGGAGGTGGCGTAAAGGAAACTTCCCATCCCCAAATATTGGCTTCCTTGCCCAGAGAAGACGAAGACGACAGTCGCATCCCGTTCCTTAGCGGTGGTCCCTCTTGCACTTCTGAGCTTCTTGATCAGTTCCTCTTTTGAACTGGCCGAAACAGCTAATCTAGATTCGTATAACTGTCGCCTAGCTGTCGAAGTATAGGCAATATCTGGAAGCTCGCATTCACTGCTTTCGTCACTGCATAGCCAATCCAGAAACTTTTGGCGCAAAGCCTCAAGTGCATCCGGGTCTTTTGTAGATAGGCCAAAAACGAACGACATCCCAAGGACTGTGGGGGCTGCCCTGGTATTTTGGAATTCTTCAACAAGCAATGCGGCGTTGGAGCCAGAAGCCCCGAAATTATTCAACATCGCCAATCGGGTGAGGCCTTGGTGAGAGTGATTCCACACCGTGTTGGTCGTGTCGATGACGGTGTTATCAATTTCAAGTGGCAAAATGTCAGGATTGAGATTTTGAAAGGAGATCTGTCGAGGTATTCGCTTATGCTGTAGCATCAACAGAAGTTTTACTAGCCCAGCTGCACCAGACGCAGCCTCAAGATGCCCGATATTTGCCTTGAGGGAAGTAATATGCAGTGGGTTATCTGCTCCACGTTGTTGGCCAAGGACACTCCTTATACTTTCCATTTCGCAGGGATCACCAGCTGGAGTGCCAGTCCCATGCGCTTCTACCACGTTAACCCTTTGTGGCTCTATTCCCGAACTTTCCAGCAGTTGTTTAAAGAGATTGGTTTGGGTACCAGAATGAGGATGTGTGATAGAGTGAGCTAGCCCACTCTGATTGACTTCAACGCCCTTGATCACTCCCCATATTCTGTCATTTTCCGCCACGGCATCGACTAAACGTTTCAAGACAAAAACGCCACAGCCTTCAGCACGTGAATAGCCATCTGCAGAGAGGTCGAACGGTTTACATTGGCCTGTGGGGCTGAGAAAGTGTCCTCGGTCCAGCCCCAGAAACATCTATATAATGATAAATGGAAGGAGGAAGCGAGGATGATGGATTCAACGTACATCTGGACTCGATATTATGTTGACGCCTCCAACCAAGGCGGCGTCACAGTCGCGATTCATGAGTGCCCGAGCTGCCTGGTACAGCGCGACAATAGAGGAAGAGCAGGCAGTATCAACAACCATAGAAGGTCCACTGAGCCCCATCGCATAGGAGATCCGACCACTAAGGAAGGCCTTAAGCGTACCTGAGAGTAGGATTGCTGTCAATAATTGCTATATATCTCCTAGCAACACCCACCGGTACTATAATAAACGTCGATATCATTTTTCAAATTGAGTGCATAATCATGCGTCGAAGCACCAATATAACACCCAAATCGCTCGGGATTAGATGTAGGAGTTGAATTTGGAACATAACCCGAATCCTCTAGCGCTTCATAGGCTGTATGCAAGAGAAGCCGCTGTTGCGGATCCATACACTTTGCTTCGCGTGGACTGATATTAAAAAACCTGCAAGGATATATGTTCGAAACTATTCTGCTAGGAATCATTGGAACTGAAATTTACCGGTTGTCAAACTCATCAGCGCCGTCAATGAAATTACCAGTGTGGGCTCTCATACTTCGCTTGGCGTTCCCACCAGTAGCAGTATTAAAATCGGACACCTTGAACCGATGTTCTGGAATCTTAGGTTCTAACGTCAATAGTTTAAGTAAAACAAGACTAGTGAACGTCTCTTACCTCTGTAACGGTGTTAATCCCGTGCTCAAGTATTTGCCACAGCTGCGAGATGTTCAACGCGCCCGGCATATGAATGGCCATACCAACAATTGCAACGGGTTCTTGCTTATGCTTCTTCAAATTTGCAGAGCGCGTCTTCCTTGATATCCCACTGAGGTCTAATATTGACGAATGAGGTAATGCCCTTTGAAAGTTTCGCGCGAGGCCTGCTCCAGGCCCTACATTGACTAGTTGCACTTGGATGGCCTCGGGGAAAGCTTCTATAACTTGCTTTGTGACTAAATCCCAGTTGACGGGATGCGTGAGCAACAGGTCGACAGCTAGTTCGGTAAGAACGACCCCAGAATCTTTTGTAATTAAATCACCCGTGAGTGTTGAACGAATTGGTGCATGAAGGTCTGCCACGTTTGGAAAGGTTATACGCCTTCGCGTAACGTCCTGTAAAATCTGTTGGTATATTCCGTCTCTATGAATCGGGATATGATATAGGGTGTCCACCGTTGTTTGATGGATAGTTACCGCTGGGCCGAAAGTAACGGAAAAGGCCTTGAGTACGTCGGGGTGCCCAGAAATAGTTACAGTAGAAGCATCCATAACTGCGGTTATGTAAAGTGAGGGCGAATTGGATTCCTGAAATTCACCGGAGCTAAGTAAATTTGATCCTCACTGAAGCAACGGCTAAAGCTATTTTACCTTGTTAAACTTTGTAAGGGCAGCTTCTGCAGTTTGAAGGCTGAGGCCAAAAAATACGAGACTCCAGGGCAGAGATGGTGCTGTTTTGGGAAAGCGGTCAGCGAGAACGCGATTCCGATAGAGTTGAGTGCGGATGCCGATCCAAATGGAGAGACGAAAACCTTCAACAGCATGAGCAATATAGCTGGCAAGGGACACCGACGAGCCAACGACGCAAGCCGCCAGTATCCCCGAGGAGAAACCCAAAATACCAACGGCGTATTTTGTGTTACACCTCAAGATGTCGGAGAATGGAGTAAGTGAGCCGGTTGAGACGCCGATCTCTTCAATAAAGGCAAGATATCGAAGAATTTGCACAAGAAAGAGCGTCGGGCTCGTGACAACAGGGTGGGAAGCATACCGCTGATCTGGGAGCTTCAACAATGCTTGTTTTTCGGCGAAGTCAGAGAGTACCAGATCGAGATGGCTAAATTCGAAGGGTGGCACGGTAGAGAGCTCGGCGATGAATGCCTGGTGACAGGCAGAGAGCAGGACGGAGCATGCAGGCAGCTCTGCATCGAGCATAGCCAGTTGGCGAGTTTCACGGCTGTTAGCGACGGCCGATCCTTGTCCAGGGAAGATTGGAATGTATAGCAGCTGCGAGTTATCGTTCGAAGATGGCATTTTTGTCGTTGGTGCTGAGCGATATGGGGTGTTGGGTGCTAGACCTAGAATTTGTGGCTTTTATGCTGACTCGCGGGACTGGTTAGTGACATCTATTCTGGAACGAAAGACCAGTAAACTACTCCGTTGCACAACCCCAATGGATAAAAGCATGTAATGGGATAAAGGAAGCCGTATGATTCGGGGGTGCTGACACTTTTGAGTTCAAGAAAAGACTTCAAAACTCTTCTCAAGAAAGTGCCTTTACCCTATTAATTCGCGGTATTCCAGCTTGAATGTTGTGTAGGAAGCTTCCTATCTAGGATTAAGACGTAGTGTGACTGTGACAGGTTGTAACATTGTCGGTTTCTTCCAGGACAAAACACTCTTCCCATTGCCGTCGAAAGGCGAAAAGCGATTCTCCGTGAGTGCCTCAATGATGTCCTGCATTCAGAAGTTTCTATCAGACAGCCCTTGTATTAATGAAAGTACAAAGTCTAAAAAAAAAGGACTGACAAACACCCTTGCCTGTCAAATCACTTTCCATCAGATAAACACAAAATTTCGAGTGTGACTGGCTATTTTGTAGGACCCAAGAACACTCGGCTGAAGCCGGTTGGTAGCTCCTTTCCAAGTGAAGCGTACACGTCACTCGATAAGTGGAGAAGATTCAAGGAACACTTTTGTTTTGCGACCTTCGAATTCTCTTGACCAGTAAGCAATGCTTCCTAACGACATCATGGTACTCCCGTGGCAATGTTTGGTCGGAACACGCACCGCAAAGTCCTCGGTAATCCAGAGTAGAGGAGCAATGGTTCCTGTTGAGAAGGCCTTCGTTGAAACTTGCACTTCAGTCTTTTTGATTACCGCCGGTTGTAAAATTGCATAGCGCTGCACTCTGTTTACCATTTACCTCCAAGAAAGCACACTAAGCAAGTGCAAATGACAAGTCTGACTTGATACATTCCAAAAGCCCGTCGGCGTTTTGGAACATGAGGCATCGTGGCAACCATACGTACTGCATTGCTTACTCAGTTCGAAGGATTATAGGTGCAGCCCTTCAAGCGTTGGTGTTGGACGGGACTATATCGCCTTCTTATGCTTCTCATCCAGGTTCCTTCTGCACGTAGGATAACACCGATAGACGCAGCAAGTCGATCTATAGGCAGGTTCATACGGGATCAGATCAGAATGATCAACCTCACAGTTCTTTGATCTACGATCCTCTCAACACCCTACACTCCCTTACATGCACGTCACAATGAATCAATACAGCTCTTATCACGGTCTCTCCTTTAATATCCAAACGGATGGATATATTCAAGTTGTATTCAATAGACAAAATACATGAGAAGGCACATCTAGTATCCAACTGCCCATGATCTGTGCATAAGGAGGTGTGAGTAAAGGAGATAAACTTTAGAAAGTATGATAAGGGGGGACGAAGTCTCAGAACAGTAGGTTCGTCAATCTCTCCCATTACGGAAGAGTCGTACTCATTAAATCAGTTTTTATTTTTTATTTTTTTTGGTATCATTGACAGAGATAAAGAGAACCAGATATATTGACGCACCATTAACTTTTGCAGAGTATCTGGAATAGGAAATGATACATTAACGACGTTTGAATGAAGGAAGAGCTAGAACTTGAAAATTTGAGCGTAACAAATGTTTGCACCACGTTGGGACAGTTAGAGTTGAACAAATAAATGTAAATCTTATCATACATGTAAACATCATCTCCCACGCTTATCAGTACTATCAAGGGAGCATTCAAGGTACCTTTCCCCGGACCGTCTTGTAGACAATAGATCACAATCAAAGAAAATACTCATGCTCAGACGTTATCTATTATTATCAGGACCAATCTAATCCTCCGAAGAGTCCCTCCACATGACTATCGCTTGGTCAGGAATTCAAACATGGGAGATCCGACAAGAATGTCCTATCTCCTTCCTGAACCCGAATCGGACCTCCCAAGGTTAATTGCAGAGATGACACGAATCTCTCCATGCGTATACTGTAGTACGTTAAATGCTCAAGAGGTCACGCTCTGACAAGTCAGAAGAGATGCCTGATACTATCATCTTTTACGATATACCCTCTATTCTTCCTGGCAATGCCTGGTCTCCCAATACTTGGAAAGTCAGGTATGTAACTCGAACGAGATGTTTGCCATATCATTTTATCAACATCCTTGTCAGGTATGCCCTGAATTTCAAAGGTCTTCCATACAAGACCGAGTGGATCGAATATCCCGATATTAAAGCCAAATGCCTCGAAATAGGGATCAAACCAACAGGAACTAACACGGACGGAAGCCCCTACTACTCGCTTCCAGCGATCTACGACCCGAACACGAAAACAGCCATTGCGGACTCATACGACATCGTCTTATATCTCGAAAGGACCTACCCTGATACACCTCGGGTGATGCCAAATGGAACCGAAGCCCTCCAAAGTTTCCCTTTGTATTTCTATGCTTTAGGTGCCGACACCCCATTGTGGCGCTTTACCATCCCAGGCACCCCTGCGATTCTTAATCCGCGTAGTAAAGAGTACTTCATATTCACTCGAGAGCGAGACTATAAATCCAAGCTCGAGGACTTGGCACTCCGAGGCGCTGAGGCAGAGAAAGAATGGAAACGCATTGAAGAGGCTTACAATAAGTTGGATGGCTTTTACCAACTCAGCGGGGGACCATATATCATGGGCGAGACTCTGTCATATCTTGACATAATGCTTGCGAGTTGGTCTCTTTGGATTCGATTCATCCATGGGGAGAATAGCGATAAATGGAGGGATGTCATCAGTTGGAATCAGGGGCGTTGGGGGAAGCTGATTCAGAGTCTGGAGAAGTATGCGGCAATTCACTGACAACTTGAAGGGTGCAATTCTAAGCAGTAGCTGAGTCAATACTCACATTTGTATATACCGTCATATTTACTTGTAGCACAAGTGATCTTCAGCAGAAAAAGCTAATTCTGGGCAAGTCGAAGATAAGGAACCTTGTAAGCAGTTGATAGTCTAGCAATACATATCCTAGCTTTGCATGTCTCAGGAATAACATATGACGAGAAGAACCATAAAAACCTACAAGTCTTAAATCGTCTTGTCAGGAATCTTCAAACCCCGGATTCTCTCTTGTACTTCTCCATGCATCCATACCGCAAATCATCCTTCGCGCCCTCCTTTCTCCCATAGGGTTCTTCATTCCTATTCACCCCATCGTATTCCGAGCTCAACATGCCCGCACGGCTCCAGGGCCCTGATAGATGGTGAATGGGATCATCATCATCCATAAATGTGTCAGCCACTTGTTTCCCGTTTCGTGGTCCATTCGTAACAGAAACGCTCTTCTCCACGCTGTGTATCACTGTATTGTCACGAGAAACGACTGTATGGCATTCAACTACCTCCTCAGAGCCGTCTAGATGGGCAAGGAGCTCCCGCGCGGTGTTAAGATCTTGGCCACGAATGACTGGATTATCTTTGGCTGAATAGTGGCGGAATCGCGCACGCATGAACTGACGACTGTAGCGGGTTGGGTATGAAGTTAATCGAAGTATCTGCATGTCTGCATAGGTAACTGCACTTGGGTGCGGGACATTGAAAGAACTACATATGTATTGGAAAGCAGTGACGTTAATAATGAGATTATGATGGAAACATTAGTACATAAACAAAGACACACAAATCGGCTTCGATAGCAATGCAAACAAAGAAAGCGCTCGATAAAATCCAGAAAAAGGTGAATATATGCGTTGATCAGTCACGCATATATAAGGCAGAGCATCTTCAACTTGTCGATATGTTCTCTTTTCCCCCCAATACTTCCTTCACAGCCAAGGATCCTGCACTTCCAACAAATGGCTCCCCAAAGCTAACATCGCACCAGGCCTCTTCTGGCATCTGCTCCAGTAGAATTGGCTGAGAACCCTTCCACTCCATCTTCATCGGCGAACCACCCAGAAAATCGCTATCATTACCAGGGGTACTAAGATTCTCCTTTCCTGGATGCCTATTCTTCCTAGCTGTAAATGGACTTGACTTTACTGGCTCATTTGTTTGCTTGATGGGTGTCCGTGCGATGGTCAAGGTTGCGCTTTTGGTAGGAGCTGAAGGTGAGAGCGTCAAACCCAGTCCGAGTGAATCAAATTTGCTGACAAATGCAGCAAGTGCACGTCGTTCGTCTTCAAGTTTCTTACGCCCTCGTCTCTCTCTGTCCAACTGCCTGACCAGCTCCTCGGCCCATTTCTCCCCTTCTTCACGCTTCTTACGTTCTTCTTCCACCTTCTCCATCCATTCACTTTCCACGTCCTCTTTCACCTTTCGTAAGGGTTCCCCGAGATTATCTTCATAGCCTCTGACGACAATCTCCAATTCCCTGATTGTCTTGGCTTGGGATGCAATCATATTGTCTTTTTCATTTTCGGATGCAGTAGCAGGCAGAGGCGGGCGTGCAACCAAAGCGGCCTCAAGTGACAAAATTTGCGTGGCTTGTGATTCAATTTGCATCTTTGCTGCAAGAAGCTCTTGTTGAAGTTGATAAGGCGACATGTCGAAATCTATTTTGACAGGACTAGCAGCGCGTGATTCATCGGCCTTCCCGTCGTCAACTGTTTGACTTGTCAGGATTAACTTAGTCAATTGCTGGATACGGCCATTGAGATCCTTCATCGCTTTCGACTCATCAACTTGCTGTTTACATTGTCAATGCAGGCATTTACTAAACTTTGGAAATGGTACGAACCTCTCTCGTTGACATTCTCCTTGATCCAGCGTGAAGCTCTGCTTCCTTTTCACGTTCGGCCAACCGATGTTTGAGGTCTTCAATTTCTTTCCTGTAACGTTCAATGAGGGCATCTGTGTCCACTACTTCCTTCTTCTGTGCGTTCAACTATGAAGAAAGCCGCTCAGCTGTATTCATCACCAACAAAGAAAATATCCACCTACCTTGACATTCTTGATCCTCTTTGCGAATAGCAATGTGCTCATACTCTCTGAAATTGCACTTGGATCTGGATTTATAGTACAGATTACGCTGATACGTGCATTTCCAGAAAGAGACGGTTGTAATAACCGTGTCAGTTTCGAGTTTCTGTATGGTACATGGTCGCTGCAACGCCGGAATAAGTGGTCCGCCAAGAGGCACACTATTTTGATACGAACCTCTTCCTTTTAGCGGCATTATCTGCCAAGGTTCCAATGACAGTCCCAAGCGTTAGCAGACTGGATAATTTGCAATTAGTTATGATAGAATGTGAAGAATGCACTGTCATACCTGGTGTTGATATATTTCCCCTCTCGTGTTCGCTCCTTATCGGATGTTGCTTTCTCCGAACCCGCAAGGTCGATCAAGCTCTGCCAGTCGAATGGCCCATTCAGTCAAATTCCACTTCTGGAGAAAATTCTTACCAAAACTGATGTCCTGACACTTCTTCCGCCTCGCGCCTGGAGTCTTGGACCAACCCAGTTGGCACCAGGTGTTTGTCTACCACTCGGTCCGGGTGTCTTTCTTCCATTGACGCTGGTGCTTAAAAGAGCTGCAGCAACAGCTTCTTCCTCTTCTTCTTCCTCTCTCTCCCTCTGCGCTACGGCCTCATCTTTTTCCCTGCTTTCAATCACCATCCTAAACACACTGTGGCTCCGACTGCTCCTCTCGTTCCAATCTGTACACGCTGTCCTCCTATGTGCTTCGCCTCTTCGAAGTACTTCCTTCACCCCTTTCAAACTGGTGACGACTTCCTCCCTGAGAGGGGTTAGTAGCACTTCAGTTCCATTTCCTCCTTGAATTTGTACAGGACTAGCAGCTGCCACTCCAGGTGGTGCTAGCAAATCATAAATGGTTTCATTATAGATTTCGAGGTACGAGCACCTCAATAAATATTCCCTATCTGGTGTCCTCTTGATCGACGCAAAAACTTCCTTCATCGAACGGGGAATAATTCCAGGTTCTTCCCCCGCAGGGTCCCCAGAGAGCGTGTATGTTTTTCCTGATGCAGTTTGTCCATATGCAAAGATGACTGCATTATATCCATCCATTGCAGCCTGGACGTGGGCTCGGGCGCTAGCGGTGTAAATGGGCTTGTTCGCACCACCTGTTAGGATAGTGTCGTAAACAAAGCTGTAGTTGTTCGACGCAGGGCTAGGAGTAGAGTTTACAGAGACTGAATTTGAGTGCTTTGCATGTGTAGGTTCAAGTTTTATGATGTTCGTTTTAGGAGCATGATTCCATGCTGAAATGCCTTCTGTTGGCCGAATTCTTTCAGTTGATGTCAGCCATAGTAATACCGCCCGAAATCCAAAAACAAGTCGCTTACCGTATCGATACCATTACTTTGTCTTGCTTGCCGTGGTCAATGAAGATGTCATCCGGGTCGAATTCTCCAGACATATCCGCAGGCTCAACCGTTTTTGCATCGACAAGCACTTCTTCTGGGTCAACATTACTAACGTCCATCTCGCTGGCTGGCGTCATGTCATAAAATCCATTGACGCTTTCTGGCCGTCGTCGGGAGCCTGGTGTACCAGGTGTTCTTGGTCTACTGCCAGGAGTACCACAACGGCTGGGAGATGAAACTGGGGATGCAGGGACAGGTGGCAATGGGGTTTTGCTTCGGTGGAAATTGCGTGGTTTGGATTCCGACGAAAGAGGCGCCTTGTATTTCTTGGTTGTACCACTGGGTAAATTAGAGGCTGATGTCGACTGAACTTGAGGGACAGATAGATTGCTTCCGTTTGAACTTGTGGTGCTGTATCGTTTGCTTTGCCCGGATTGGGACCGGGTATGTGTAACGGGTATAGAAGCTGTTGCTGATGCTGATGCCATGGAAGACAACGAATTTGAAGATAGTGACCGCCTTGGAGTCATGAATGACGGTCGTGCAATCTTGGAGGTATTTGGGGTATTTTGGATCGTCATCCTGCTAAATTGATTGTCCGTAAAAAAAGAGTATATCGTTCGAATTTCTTGCTGATGTTTCGCGGTGGAAATTGGGTGAGTATTGACGTTGTAATAACTTGCAAATGGGGGTGTCTTCATGCAACTTGCACGTAATGATCGTTAGTGCCTTGAGATTCAACCGTGGAAAGAAACTGTAATCCGCTGGCACGCGTTCGTCATGTGACCGTAATTTATGATTATCTCTTATCTTATCTCCAAAATCTATCCCGAACGGACACGAATGATCCTCTTTCTGTAATCTAAACAATACATTGTCCTACTCAGGCAACAAACAGCTTATTCTTCTTGTGCCATTCTTCGAGCGTGTCGGGTCCGTAATCTTCGTATACTTCCTTGTCTCCTTCAGGCAGGCGAACATAGGCGGGTTTAGAATCAAGCTTGATGCAAACCTGTTCAAAGGATATTCACAGAAAGAGACATTGATATTAGTGTGGTTGCGCACCAGTTTCTCCGGCTGCGGAAGCTCGGGTGAGTCTATGGCAGATGCGAAAGGGTGTAAGAGTTCCGGCCTATAGAAGAACCAAGTGGACAGTCACTTTTCTGCTTGAATATATTATATATACATGAATACTTACCACGACTTATCGTACAACCAGAGCATAGTCGAGCATTTACCACAAAAGTTGCGCTCCGAGGTGGCGATGCGTTCTTTGGAGGTACCCCGATCCAAAACAGCCTTGTAAATTCTACTCGCGATTCTCAGTTGTTCGAAAAAAGGGAGAAACGGATATAAGATACAAACTGGATGTGCTCTTTTCCCGTTACTTTGAGCGTGTTCGAGTCGGCACCAAGGTTGATCGAGCCCCCTACACCACCGACCTTGCGGCAGATGGAGCAGAGACAAATCTAGCGTCGATTTGTTAGAAATGACGGACTACTGCAAGCATGCATTACACATAAGAAAAACGACGGCACCTGGTATGGCACAGCAGTGCTTGACTCCACAGAGAAGCGGACGGCGCCGCAGTGGCAGCTTCCTTTCAATTCAACTGGCATCTGTCAAGTTGAAATTTGTGAGTTTTGGAGTTCTTGAAGCGGGGGATTATCGGAGAGTTAGAGGGTTAGAGAGAGAGAGAAGAAGTAAAAAGGAATGATCTTGAGTGGGGGTTGTGGTTTGGCTTGTGGTCATCTGATATTGACGATATGATTTAGCGGGTGACATCACCTGGACTGGGAGGAACTGGTCACCAAGACATACCGGCCCGGTTTGGTGTGTGTGGCTGTGCATCTATCTTTGAAGCAGAAAAACATCACAATGAGTTTTCAAGTTCTCAAGTTTGTGCCGCTTAATCGAGTCATGGTCACCATGGCGTGGTGCCGGGAAAACGTTCAAGGCGAGAATTTCTGACCAAAATAGGTGTGATCTCAAGGCGGTATGCAGGCAGGGGAGTATAGACAACATGTGTTCTTGGACGCTGTGTTCTCTTCCCCAAGCCCACCGAGATCCACTACAGTATTCGATCTCCGACTAGGAATCGACTCAATGCAATGAAACAAGGGAGGAGGAAGCCAAGTGGCGCTATATTTATCTTGAAAGAAATCCAATTTTGAATACTGTACGCATGTGAACTCGGTCGGAGATAGGCTGACAGTGTGTTTCCTCCCCCTATTTTCAACTGCAACTTGGGGATTCATATCATCGGAAAAGATGGTGCATGTGTTTAGGGTGTTGAGTTTTTAGGGATTCCAAGCCCGGAAATAAGGGGTGCGTTCACTGTGTGTTGTATAGAAGCGATACTGACCTGGGGCATACAATGAAGGCAGCAGCTGGTTTGTCACTTGACTCTGGCGGACATGCATCCTGCCAATGATTGTCGAGTGTCACTCAAGAGTTGTACATATAATTAATTATCAAACCACGGTTGTTGTCGCCACCACAGAATCGAACCCCTTGACGTTGGACTGGGAAAACAGGTGATCAAAAGTGGGGCTTTTCAGTGGGTGGAACGGGAATGATCGTCTCATTCAGGGGGGAGAGGGACAGCACAACCAAGACAGGCTTGATTTTATCTGGTGAACATTTCGACAACCTGCAATGTTAGTAGCAGGGGAAAGGAGGCAAAAGAAAAAAAAAACACATGTGTAATAGCCTGGAAGCACACTGGAATATAAAGGCGCTGGTCTAGAACGAACTGAGGCCATCGAACCGTCCAAGTCTAGTTCTCAACTCTTCCAGCTCATTCAAAACAAATCTTTGTACCCATTCTTCCCGATTGTTAAAGAATGTTCTCTCGCCTCGCCACTGCTGTTGTCCTCTCTCTCCCTCTCCTCGTTGCGGCTGCTCCTGTTGAGAATGAGTGTAGCACCGGCCCCGTTTTGTGCTGCAATTCGGTTCAATCGGTTTGTCAATCCATCTATTTCTCATAGTTCAGGGGCTAAACACAGTCCAGGCTGATTCGACCAATATGCTGGGACTCCTTAATATTCTTGGTCTGGGTGCCGCTGGCAATCAGCTTACTGGCCTGGTCGGATGTGAGTAAAAAAAAAAAAAATCAAGATCGAAAAATCTCTATCACCTACTAATTCAATTCTCTGCAGTAACTTGCAACCCGGTTTCCGTCATTGGAATCAGCGGGAACTCTTGGTATGACGCTTTTTTCCCCCGATTTTCTTCATTGCATGAGCTGATGACCATGACTCCGTTTTACCCAGTAACTCGCAAACTGTTTGCTGCAAGAATAATAATTTCGTAAATACTACCACTTCAGAAAACATATTCAAGTAACTGCGTACTCAAATTTTGGTTTTAGAATGGCCTTATTGCTATTGGCTGCACCCCTATCAACATTAGCCTCTAGGTAAATTTACCGCATGCTCTTATAGATTGTCAATGACGTGTCGATATTACGTGAGCTTCAGATATGTACCGAATATGATGTTAGTAGGAAAGGGATAAGAGTTAGGTCAAATACCTTGTATCTGGGGGACTGGTGTATTAATAGTTTCTCAATGTTCGGAATACCTTTTCTGGTTTAGTGGATTTACTACTAAAATCGTTGGATTTGCGCAGCATACAGTACTGTCCATTTACAATAGAAGCGGTGTTCTTCAGGAATTTCTCTCTGGGGAGTGCTAACACAAAGATAGTTCAGCGTTCAGCGCAGTAAGGGCCTTCACACACCATGTTGGACTAACTTTTTAAAATTTCACATTCATAAAAGTTTTGCCGAAATGCATGATGTACCTCTTATTGGGGTTACTTTAGATTCAAGCGCTTAAAGATCACGCCCTTCGAAGGTATGGGCGCTTGCATCCACGCCCCTCCCCTTCTTTCATCGGCGGGTGAAACAGTCTCGATCAATAGAAAAAAATAAGTCGGATTAATCGGTACAATCATGGAATATACAAAAACGTACGGTACACATGACAGACAATGGCATAATTACAAGGCGACGTGTGAGAAAAAAAGCGTGATAAACTTGGACTTGTTAACGGCATCCCTCCAGATGTCGATTTCAATTTTCAATTCACCATGACAAGCCCCCCTCAATCCATCCTTCATATCATTCATTTGAGACTTTACGCATACTCTCAGAACTCAACACCGAGCTTCTGTGCTTGCTCGCCACCGATGCCCGATTGCTAACCCTGCTACTATGGGAGAAACTCAATTTCCCATTCTCTTCTAATCTCACCACGACGTCCTCTCCGTACCTCTCCATGTTACCTTCGAAATTGGGGCGCAACGTTGTTGACTCCAGAATGTGTAAAACATCAGTGGGATTAAAAGACCGCGCAAGTGAATAACTGGCCGGCTCCTGGGGATCTGATGATGGGGACGATGGCGACAACAGATGATCGGTTTTCTCGGGCAGCTGGGGATCGAAAATGTGCGGCATGTGGTTCGTGTCTGTAACAAACTCGCCATCGGAACGAACTCGGGAAACACACATGGAAGTTAACATGAACAAAGCAATAAAGATGATGACCGAGGGAGCGAGCAAAACGACGTGTTGCGCTGTGTCAAACGTTGGACTCCACCCAATGGTTTGCACATGATACGTTCCGGTTGTCCTCTTCAAGTCCTGCTGCGTAAGTGGGTCTGTGCCGAGTTGAGAGTCGATAGTCGAACGACGAGTATAACTAGTTCGAAGGAGCTAGTTAAAAGAAAGCATTGTGAATGGAAGATTAGCGACCACGACAAAATGAGTGTACCGTTGCACCAAACTCCAGTGTGCCTTTGATAAACGATTCCTACAAAGTATATCATTGAACGGTTGCAAATCTACCGATGATAATGTAAAGACGTACCAGGATATCATTCACAATATTTCGTTCATTTTCTCTGCTATAATAAAAGGACGAAAGTACATTGCCAACGAAATTGAATGTTTCGGTCTGGGCAACAAATGTCTCTCTAACTAGCATAGCGAGAGTTGCTAGTCCAACCTCAGGCGCAGGTTTCTCGTTGAGGGGATCAGATACCGTAATCGTGTTGGGGAAGGAGGGGCTAGAAGTGCTTCCTTGGTAGTTCACATTTACTGTCACAACTTTTGGGTCGACAGTGCAAACACTGGTTCCCAGAAAGTTGTATAGTCGACCCCTCCCAATAAAAACAACATCTAAATTTCACGAAGATTAAGCATCCAAGAAGATCCTTTGAGTACGAAGATACAAACCGTATTCAGATGCGAATGCTGTTGGAGGGCAGACAAATGCAAGGACAAAGTTTGGTTCGCCCTTGTTCGTTATACTAAGTGTTGCTGTGATTGCGATTACGGACAAGTTACAGAGATCGAGACAGAAAACACATACTAGTAGTACCATTACAACCAAAGATGACATTGGTTATTACAAATGATGAGACTTGTACAGTCGTGTTCTGCTGGACTTGAAGTGCGGGAACCGTTTGCGCGTCTAATTGCCTCTGTTGACAAGTAACATTTGCAGTGAAACCTTGTTGAGTTACATTGTAGCTTTTTTGAAAACCTTGTGGATGGTGAGTTAATGGTTTCAAAAGACGAGTATTGATGGGAAGAAATGCTGAAAAGGGCACAACGTTCGTAATAGGATTCAAATTTGCAGGTAGGATACCCCCTGGTAGAAGGTAAGGAGGGGAATGAGCTAGCTCTGCGAGATCGCAAACCTGTTGACCCTATGTACGAAAAATTGTTGAAGGAGAGCGTGCTTGGAAGTTGGAAACGAGCCCTGGTAGATTGATCGCCACTCATTATAACGGATGGCATGGCGCTGATCTGAGTGTCTAGAATAACGATTAAGTAGAGAGAGGTGAGCGATGGGCAATTCACACTAACCAGGTTGCTTTGATGGATCCAAGGACCATTCTCCAGTAACACTCGCTTGAAATTGGCTGAGATAAGTAACGCTTGTCATATCTAATTCTACACCAGCAATCGGGTAGGGCACTAAAATATCTGTAGGCGTAAGCAACGTTGTCCACCTAATTATTATGTAAGAAACCAGTCATTAAGCATTAGGTAGCAGGTACCCTGCAGTTTGTGCGCCAAGAACGACCAAAAGGAATAGTGTGAAGAAAGTCCAGCGTAAATGCTTTCGATTGAGGATGAAACCCTTGTTCGCAACAACAACACCAGCAGAGAACCCGAATAAGGTGAGCTCCCGGCGTGTAAGATAGATTGTCAAGGCATAACAAATGGCCTGTGTTAAAAGACTGTACGATTGAGCACTCGGAAGATTCTGGATATTTATAGCCACAGCCATACTCACAAACTCGAGAACATGGAAAGTGCCGTCGCTATCAGAGTCACAATCATCGCCTTCGTAAGAGGGTTGTCTCTTGCCTTGATGGCAAGGTAGTCTGGGAGAGGCACGGGCCTAATCGATGTATAGACGAAGAAAGCCCATCCACCGATAAGCAGAACCATCAGCCCACAGAATAGGATGAATGGTATTCGAAATGGGCGACTAGATCTGTAACAGGCGTTGTCCACTGAGCTTCAAAGCTTCAAATTCCACTATTGCGTACCGTCTAAGGTTCATTACGCCTTCTTCCATGTTAATGGCTAGTGGGGGAAATCACACGTCCGAATTGCTTCATGTTGAGGTGACAATACTTTTTATATGGGAAAACGAGGGTCCTATTCACAGGCAACAGACACATGCCCTGCATCGCATGGGGAGAAACACCGAGCTTCTTTGCCTCGAATAAGCATTCATAGAAGCAACTCATCTCGATTCGCAGGGCGCTCTGATGGCTCTATCTATCCTGACAAAGGACAGGCTGTCAGACTGTGGAGCATGAGTACTCTATTAACACGAGGCGTACGGATTCAGTCATTTACCTATCACCAGTGTGAACTATAGCCCAAAAACAGAGCGTGATTTGCAAATTCTTACCTTTTTATGAACAATGGCTAGCATACACTGACTCGGAGTCATTGGACGGCTTGCAGATGGGGGTTCCAGCTCCACTTCCGAGTCAGATGCTAGAGAATACAGGTGTTATGACCTTGGTTATTATGCAAGGTTTATGGCAAGAGCGCTTAAGCAAGGGTGGGCAAAATACCCTCGAAATTGTTTGATGCTGTTGATCCGGAATTCAATTTTGTAGATCCATGTTTGGCATGCAAATGGACCCCAGACACCTCAGCCGTTCTATTGTTCTAGTCTATTGCCACCGCATCCCTCGGTCGGCGAATTACACGATGGGCAATGGAGCATCATTATTACAGGTAAAATACTACTAAAATGTGATTGAAGAAACAAGTTTTAGTGCTCGATTTTACCAGTCCAGAAATGTCGGCAAAACCACCCTGTATTACCATATTAGGCAGGTGAAAGTCTAATGCAGGTGGTGAAAGAGAAATGAGTTGGTAAAATGTTGTATAATCAATTGTGAATTGTATCTTGATCAAAGGACGTGAATGGATTACAACGTAGTTGTGGATTTATCTGTAACGATGAAAACCGTTTTTTCATCGCGGTACAACACTAGAAAGGGTTTGAATGTATGGCAAAACACTTGAGATAATCATATTATAACTAATTTTTTATTGTAAATTCAATAATAAAATGCGCAACAAGAGGAATAATACAATTGTTATCCAGAAATGAGTAAATTCCATATGTCATGATTGTAGATTAAAGGCTGATATTGATAGGAGTACATCCGAGAGCAATAAGTCCGTTCTGAATACAATAGGAAGTCAGCCAGTGAACATGTCTTGGAGGGTAAAGTGTTTACGAAATTATTGTTTTCGCAGCAAACTGTTTGCGCAGAACTGATGGTAACGTTGGGCAGTAATAAACAATACATTTTTTGGGCTCACCAAGAATTTCCGCTCTCGCCCATGTCGGTGACGGGCGAACATGTGACTGAAGGCTCTTCTATCAGGCTAAACAATGGCAGAATTATATGTACTACTCACCGCCGACTTGTCCAGATATCTGGTCAGAAGTCATGCCAGTGGTACTCAAAACAAGGGTGAGAATTTCTGTCGAAGCTTGTTCGATCTGGCACATTCATAAACATGAGAAGGGGAAGGTATGGAAAAACGACGAACGGATTGAACACTGTTGCAGCATTGAACAGAACCAGAATTACAGTAAGAATCATCTCGGGCAACAGGGGCGGTGACGCCGAAAGAAGCGAAAAAGAAGACGACAGCAATGGCAATGCAAAAGAACATCTTTGAAATGGAATAAATGTTTGTGATATGGTTGGTGGCGTTGAAAATTGTTGCCTGTTCGATGATGCCTTATCCTGCCTTTGGCCCATACCCTTATATATATTTTCGAGTGGTGTTCGCTCCCGATTTCACTGGTAGCGATGAGCGTAATGGCAGAGGCGAGAAAGCACATGTACGAACTCTGAAGGTTTACACCACGATATTTCGTCACTAGATGTGATCGACGACATGCGTACTCCTTTTCAGCCGCGCCCCTCCTATTCCATTCCACCATGTCACGTGGTGTGATGTACGAAGAGCGGACTGCGTGTCGCTCATTCCCGCGTGCTACTGATCGAGTGTCGGTATGTCATCATAGGTGCCATCCGCTACGCGTCACTGTGTCGTCCTGTTGCTTCATGACATGGAGCTTGCAAGCAGTACCATGCTACCAATACGTCCGCATTCTAAATTGGCGCTCCGAATCTCCATGAAGCCCGCGTCTTCATGCATCACGCAAAATATAGCGGTCGATGCGCTACTTGTGCGGGGCACATGCGGGCATATCACATATGATCAAAAATACAAACGAATCCGGGGCAACGTGCCACATGGCACGCCGTAAAGCAGACGCCAAGTAGGGGTGTGAAGGTATCAGTTACTGCCAATGACATGAGAGATACAGCACTTACTTTTATAGTGCAACTACGTATTTACATTCTCCATCAAAGAAGTACTAGTAGATGGATACTATTGACCCTCGGCCTCGAAAAAAGATGCCAGCGGCCCGCCAATATGCCGTTTAGGCGGCTAAGAAGTTGTATCACTACTGTATTCTTGACTAGCATGCACCTTGATAGGGACATCCTCCTCATGTGAGACTTGATACTCTTTCTAACAGATTTCCAGATGTTGACACACAGGAGGTGGACCAGCGCCTGCCAGGATTAAATATTTTGCGAGACGAGTCAGGGCCAAGCAGTTCTCAACTTCTCATAACATAGTCATTTGCTTTAGCGCTGAGAAGGTGATAATCTAATGGCCGACCAGTCGGATTAAAAGAATATGACACGTTCGGTTTTTTTTTTACTTCCAACGTTGTGGTAAGAGAGCACCTATCTAGATAATAGACGCCAAAGTGTGGAGAGCAGACGATAAGTCGGGTAAGAACAATTATCGGCAAATGGGGCAATCTAACAGGGTAGCGCAGAGTAAGGGGCCTCTCAGATATTCGTCACCCCAGTGGTTCACCATACTGCCCGTCAAATGGAGGTGATGCCCGGGATAGTATAGAGGAAATATGTAATGTTGGTAAATGTTTATCTGGTTGAACTTGAAAATTTGTCCTGCGGGACTTACGAGGTTAGTTCTCTACAAAATTCGTACAATATACGTACAAGGAGACAGAAACCAAGTAATACCTATATGATATGTTCTTCAGAGATTGGTTACAAAGCGACAAATGATGGAGGGTGAGTGCTATAATAAATCGAGAGTCCGACAGGCGTGGGTATAGGTAACCTTTTTTGTTTCCGTGATAACATCAGATTCAAAAATGGGTCTGAATGTTACCAACATTCTTCGCCAAATGATTGGGCACCATATCACCCAGTTGAGATACCCGAACGTTTCTTCTGCTAAAAACTAAGCAAATCTCGTGAAACAAACTGTCTTCTGTGGCTGGAAGCATGGGAGAGGAGCGCAGGGATGGGAAGAAAAGCCGGAGATTCCAAGATAGGAAGTGTCAACCAACGTGTGCGGGTGTGGCAGCCAATGAGGAGCGTTATCAAGCACGTTTCTTCATGCACACGAGCAATCTACACAAATCAGCCGAGCCAATCTGAACATACTAAGCTCAGTATTTAGAAATTTATCATGACTCAAAATCGACAACCCAGGGTAACGTACCTGACCCCCTCTCGCCCAGTCCTCTTTTCCCCTTTCCCCTCCTTTCCCCTAATAGAGTTGCCTCCATGACTTCGCCACGTCCCAAGCGCATGCGTGTTGACCAGCAACTCGCCGCTATGAAGCCCATCTTGCCTCGTTGTCAACCCTTCCCCGTCCCCGACGATGCAGGAACCCAACCAGTACATATGAGCCCTCACATCACCGATGACGTCGTACCACAGCCCCGCAGACGGGGACGCAAACCAGGACCGCTGTCCCGTAGTGCACGGGAGGCCCAGCGCAAGCTCAATCATTCGATCATCGAGAAGGCGCGGAGGACGAAGATCAACGAAGCGCTTGCCACTTTAAGACAGCTTGTGCCACTACCTGAGAGCAGCCCTTCGAAGAAGGAGAAGAATAATAGTTCCATCGCTGGAGGCCATAGTGGCCTGTTGAGTGATACTCACAGCGGGGATGAAACGGAGGAAGATGATAATACAAGTGGAGACGGTGACTATGGTGCCCCACCGCGGAAGCGCAAGGTCCCACCATCAAACAAAAAGGATGGTGCAGGAAAGAAGGAGGAGAAAGAGTTCAAGTTGGAGATTCTTGAGCGCACGGTGGCTTACTTGAGGGACCTCTCCATTCGCTATGACAAGCTGCGGCAACAACATGAAGAGTTATTAACACAATACCGTCGGAACCCTGGGTTGTCTCCTTCTAGTGCTACCGACCGCACCGACAACTACAAATATTCTACGGTGTCCACCCCCAGAGTTATCGACCATACCGCTGCGCATCGGGGCCCTCCACGACGATACGACCCTCTCCCTCCAATATCATCTTGGTTACCAATCTCCCCTTCGTTTCTCCCACCGGAAGGCCTTACTCCAATCTACATACCCCAATCCCCCCACTCCCCTCCACCCCTCCCTACTCCCCCGACTTCGGCTCATCTCCCCGGTTCAGCTGCCATCCCAGGAAGCGCAGCTGGTTTTGCTAAAGGTGCTCATATTCCCTCGCTGTCGCTCGGTCCAACTGCCTTGCCACTGCCGGTCGCTCCACAAACCACTAGTCCCCAAATACCCCATGGCCAATCAATCTGTGCGTGCAGATCTCGTACATCGTCGCTCTTGCTTACCTCGCCATATCCCTCCCATCTCCCATCTCATACATAGATTATCAAAAGAGAGAACGCACTATGGAGCATGGACTTGAAAGTCTAGAGAGATCTCCAACAGAAATATCTTCTTCCTTGCGTCAATCTCGGACACCGGAGGACGAGAAGGCCGCATCACTGCTCCTAACTATGCGTCTTTCACATTCCCCTACATCTCCTAGAAGGTATCACTGTGAAGCTTCCCCCGCTGTGCATCTTGGAGTAGGTCGAACGAGAACTATATCATTGGACTCTCCTCTTCCCCAGCGGATTGCGTTACCGCCTGTGTATGGAAGTCTCAAGACTGGAGCACAGTCCTCAGAAAGCTTCGCTGCTGGTTCAGGGACTGAGGCAACGACTCGAACAATGGCCGGGAACCAGGTGGTGGCTGAAACACCTGGATCTATTTTAGGATTGATGCGGGAACACCAAAATGAACACAAATAGGTGATGCAAACTGGATAAAATGATGTTTTCGCAGTGATAACGGTATGGGAATTTGTGTTTTTATGTCTCTATCTGTATGATATGTCTGTATGTTTGTATGTATAAACTGTACTTTTCGAGAGGTTTCCTTTTCTTTTGCAGGACAACAGGTCACTTTGTCATTATCCTGTAGCTTGTTTTGCCCTTGTCACTTTAGAACTTACAGGTCGAGTGTTAGCATCAACTTGAAGGAAGTATCCGAAAGTATCCGAAGCGATCGATATACTTGGCGAAATAACATCCTCGCAGTTAGTGGAAGTCGTAGTTGATACAGTATCTTGCTCCATGCACATTGCACAAAAGATACTTATCACACCCCGCCATCAGTTGTATTAGTTCAAACTAGCAAGCACGAACTTAAAAAGTGTTGAAATGATCGGAGGGGCCAAGGGACTCCGGAAGGTGAATATTTTTGTGGTCATTGTTAGGTATCATATTGAGTGCCATCAAATTTCATAATTGGTGTTTTCAATCAGATAAGAACGGCTAGCCAGCATTCAGAAAAAAGACGGGAAAGCAGGGAAAGGAAAAAGGAAACAAGCAATTACAAAAGCGATCATATCTGTTTCATCTTACCTCTTCGTGCCAGCTGCTTCTATAATCCTCAACTTCTCTTTCATATTCTCCAAACTCCTCTCCATCTTCTCAATCGACTTTGGATCCGCCTTACTGTTCCTCATTGCCTCCAAGTTCGTCTCGATCAGACGGACTGACTTCCTGACCTGACCTGCAAAGCTGCCTGAGAGCGATAGTTTGGCATAGGACTGCGACAGGTTGCCAACAAGGATAAGGAGGCTATCTAATTCCTTATCCAGTCGCGATATCTCCCCATTCACTGCGATCTTCAATTGTTCTTGCTTGGCTTTATTATTTTCAGCGTCCTTATACTTTCTCTCTGCATCGGCGTCTACCTGAGTCTGGGTTTCAGTTTGTTGAGTCCACTCAGCGTTATAGTGCCGATGGTCGAGGTACGAATGCCCGCACTTGTTACATATCCCTCCTGTCATGACCCCACAGAAGAATAAAGCGCTGGGATCCAACGCAAAGTCAAGAGAACAATATCTATCACAGTTGGAGTAACAATTCGGTCGGGCGCACAATATATTGTGTCCATATGTCGGGGATTGCACCCAAGTGTTCAGTGTGGTGATCCTCTTGAAATTCTGGAACTGCTTCATAGTCTGAAATCAATACAGACGGTGAGAAACCAAGTACAGATAAACAGATAGAAAAAGCGACGCACGTGCTTAGCTCCTTCCACGGATGAGATTACAGTTTCTAACTGCTTCTTCATGTCCGCCAGCTGCGCCACGCGCGATAATGCATTGTCGATACTTTGATCTATCTGTTGGGACTGTTGGTATAGAGTGTAAATCTCCTTCGTTGCCTGGGGTGTCAGCCCGTCAAGCCAATTGAGTATATCCGCAAGAACTTCCAGAGCCTTTTTATAGCCATCCTGAACAGCAGAATCCAATTGCATCAATACCTTTTCGGAAAAAGTCCCAGTTTGGCGCATTTCCTCCAGCTTCTTCCACATGGCAACTGGGTTATCCATTAAGAATTGATTATCGCTAGATCTCAGGACGTCAGGAAGGGAATTCTGATCGAAGTTCCATGAGAGTGGACTAGAGACATTGGTGAACAAAAGGCCAATGTTGTTGGCAAGGCTGCGAGGGAAGATAGCAGACAGTGCGGATAGCGCATAGTCCGTTGCGACCCTAAGACGGGGCACGGTACCGTTTGCAAGGATGATAACGGCATTGACAGAGGTGATGTTATTTTCAATGGTTGTAGCAATGCTCACTTTATGTCGCTCATCTTGTTGAATTCCCCGAGTGTCGGCGAGGCCAGGAGTGTCGAGAATGCGAACTCTGATCCCATTGGTGCTATAAAATTCATATATCTTGGCAGTGTTTGTCTGGCTATGCTTATTACCGCCACCAGCTTCATTTTTTGGGTCGTGGACCAGGTGATAATCCCTTGGAGAACGGCCAGCGAGGGTGTTGGCAAGCAATGACAACAGGCTGGTCTTTCCAGTGCCGGTTTCACCTATAACGTTCAGTCAACATGGGGTTTTGACAATGATCAATACGTCTTTCCACCCACCAACAAGTAAAATTATATACTCAGTGGCATTGCGCTTCGATTTGATAATTCCTCGCGAGAGAGATTCTACCGTGCTTGAATGGGGCTATGCGAATATTTCCCGGGTGGTAGAATAGAAACTTACTTGAGAGTTGGGCATCTGTTATTCGGTGTGTTCAAATTGTTTATTGACGCTAGTTACAAATGACATCTGGAGAAAAAAAAAAAAGGACTCACTCAGATGCTCGCATTGCAACTGTTGAATATGAGGTGTTTCAGATTCACTGCGTGCTGGGCTGTGTGTACGCGATAAGGAGCAGCCCATCGTACGTATTTATCTTGTTTCGTGTCCCACTGCTCCATTGCCCAGTCTGCACATCGTTGCTTCATCGTGCCCGATTGCTACGGCCCCCGGTTACGTACGAACATTCATCCCTTCTACAATGATCTTATCTGCAATGCCTTGTTTGGATGAAATGGGCCAGGGTATAGGACCGTGAATGTATTGTAAAACACGATGTGACGACGGTCGTGGGGCATGTGCGGCTCACATTCTTTTTGATTTGTAGAAGTGACTGCGGAACCTACCGGCATTTTGTTACACATTATGTATGTTTGGTCTTTTTCTAGATGGTACATTTCAAAGTGAAATTAACATTTTGATGTAGTACTTGATTGTACATCACTTCGGACTGCCACTTTTGGGTCAGAGAAACTTGAACGGACTTCAGAATTAGTATCCTAGAATCAGCTAGGGACAACCAACATTCACAAAACAAATGTAAAGCAGGGGACAGTAAAAAGGAAAGAAAGGAAAAAATCAATGACAAAAGCTATTATATCCTCTTTCACCTTACCTCCTCTTCGTGCCGGCTGTCTCCACAATCCTCAACTTCTCTTTCATACTCTCCAAGCTCTTCTCCATCTTCTCGATTGACTTTGCATCCGCCTTACTGTTCCTCATTGCCTCCAAGTTGGTCTCGATCAGACGGACCGACTTCCTGACCTGTCCAGCAAAACAGCCTAAAAGCGACTGTTTGGAATAGGATTGCATAAGGTCGCCAACAAGGATAAGGAGGTTATCTAGTTCCTTATCCAGTCTAGATATCTCTCTATCTGTCATGATCTTCAGTTGTTCTTGCTTGGCTTTATTGCTTTCAGCATCCTTATACCTTCTCTCTGCATCGTAGTCCACCCAGACCTGTGTATCAGCTCGTTGGGTCCACTGGACATTGTAGTGCCTGTGGTCGAGATACGAATGCCCACACCGTCTACATACTCCCCCACTCATGACGGTACTTGAACGTAAAACGCTGGGGTCCAATGTAAATCTCAGATTACAGTACATCTCACAATTTGAGTAACAGCCCGGTCGAGAACACAATAAGTTGTGCCCAAATGTCGGGGACTGCACCCAAGTGTTATGCGTAATGGTGGTCTTGAAATTCTGGAACTGCTGCATGGTCTGAAATTGATACAGACGGTAAGCAGAACAAGTATTGATATACATATAGCAAAAGCGACGCACGAGCTTGGCTCCTTCCATGGATGAGATTATAGTTTCCAACTGCTTCTTCTTGTCCGCCAGCTGCGCCGCACACGATAATGCATTGGAAATCCTTTGATTTATCTCTTGCGTCTGCTGGTACAGAGCGTAAATCTCCTTCGTTGCCTGTGGTTTCAGCTCATCCAGCCAATCGAATATATCTCCAAGAGCCTCAAGAGCCTTCTTATGGCTATCCTGAACAGCAGAATCCAACTGCGTCAATGCCCTTCTGGGAAATTTCCCACTCTCATGCATTTCCTTCAACTTCTTCCACATAGCGACCGGATTATCTATCAAGAACTGATTATCGCGAGATCTCAGGACGTCAGGAAGGGAATCCTGATCAAAATTCCATGAGAGGTGACTAGCGACATTGGTGAACAAAAGGCCAATGTTATTTGCGAGGCTGCGAGGAAAGATAGCAGACAATGCGGATAGCGCATAGTCCGTTGCGACCCCAAGTCGGGGCACGGTACCGTTCGCAAGGATAATAACTGCATTGACAAAGATGGTGTTATTTCGGATGGCTGTGGCAATACTCGCTTTATGTTGCTCGTCTTGCTGCATTCCGCGAGTGTCAGCTAGGCCTGGAGTGTCGAGAATGCGAACTCTGATCCCATTGGTGCTATAGAATTCGTATACCTTAGCAGCGTTCGTCTGGCTATGCTTATTACCACCACCAGCTTCAATTTTCGGATCGTGGATTAGATTATAATTCTTTGGAGAACGACCAACGAGGGTATTGGCAAGCAATGACAACAGACTAGTCTTTCCGGTGCCAGTTTCACCTATAATGTTCAGTTAACATGGGGTTTTGACAAGGTTCAATATTCTTTCCACCAACCAACGAGTAAAATTGTATACTCAGTAGCATTGTGTTTCGATTTGATAATTCCTTGCGAGAGGGATTCTGACGTGCTTTAATGGGGTTAAGAGAATATTTCCTGGATTGTAGAACAGAAACTTACTTGAGAGTTGGACGGCCGGTGTCGTCAAAATCATTGTCATGGCTATTGAAAATGTAAGACGTCGAGTCTACCGGTTATGAATGTAGGATTACCTTGGACCTATGCCACAAGAGGAAGCACTATATTGGTTATTATTAGGGGCGATTAAACTGTTTATTAACGTCAGTTACAAACAACATCCGAAGAAGAAAAAAAAAAGAAAAAAAAAGACCAACTCAAATGCTCGCATTGTAACTGGAATGCAAAGTATCTCCAATCAGCTGCGTACTGAGTTGCGTGAATAAGAAGCCAATCAAACGTATTTATCATGTTTCGTGTCCCACTACCCCATTGTCCATTCTGCACATCATTGTTTCATCGTGCTCACTGGCAATTCCGCAGTTCCTAGTGACATGCATATATTCACGCCGTCTACAAGCACTAGATCTGCAACACGCGATTTGGAAATGGGGCAGGGTACAGGACGAATGTATTGTAAAACGCGATGATTACACGGCGCAGACCACGGTGTTTGTTAGCTTCCGGATGTCAGTCGATCGCAGGTTCACATTCCATGAATTGAGCATTGGTAAATCAGGCTAGGATTGGTGTGGTTCTTCTCGAAGGAACAAATCACGGTGCCTGTGTGTTTTTACTAAATTTACAAGTGCTATATGGCGCGGTTGAGCGAAGGTCACCGCTTGAGAGAATACTCGCCTGAGTAAGATCAACACTGCACGTGGCCCAGTGCTACACGGCCATTCGCGGTCGGGAATCTCTGAATCTCTAGTCCGACCGGGAAGTACCGAAGCATGAAAGCTGTCATGACGAGATAACATTGATTCAATAATTTTCACGGCTTCTGAGGGCATTGCAACTGCGTGCACTAGTCCAGTACCAGAGAGATGGAAATCAATGAAAGATCGGTCAATTAGCATCGGTTTGGGTCTACAAGAACAGATATCGTCAGATACTACCATCCTAGGAAATGTTCAACTTTTTAGATCTGCCTGCCATACATCTGCTACACGTTCCATAGCTCTATTCCAGCTCTATTACAATAAAGCGACCAGCTATCAAGTGAAACCACCACACCTGTTTAGACCTGAATTCCATCTGTCGCTCTTGTCCATATTCTTGTACATGCGCTGTTCCCATCTTCGTACCAATGAACGCCTCATGCCGATCACGTTGTGCCCAGGATTGCAGCCCAAGATCACGTTCCTATCTGTCTCCTGTTGATGTTGTTAACAACAATCCAAACATCGCGGGATTCTTTCCTCTGACCTACCATCACCCCACTGCACTAGATGTATTGTAATACGGTTCCATCTGCTCCATCTGCTCAGTTGCGCTAGTTATGGCATAGCAGTAGCAGTGAATAGAATAGCAAAAGAAAAGGCAGAGAAAAGACTGGTTGCAGTGCAACGAGAAAACATCGCCTGTGAGTTACAAAAGGTGGAGGGGTTGGCTTCTTTCAATGTCCGTCCTTGAGAAATGGGGAACATCGAACGCTCTTATTAAAATGCTGACGCGCATATATCACAGCATTTTTCGAATATCGCCAGCCTGTGCAAATCGGGGACAGTGTAAAAAAGAACCTTTTGTTCGTCTTGATTTGAAACGAGGGGATACTTGTTATTATTGGAGCTCTCTTTCGTTCATCAGCCAGCCATTTGGGGACCCGAATTTGGTCTATGCGGTTCCCGGATTGTGGTCGTAGATGACTAGCAGGCTGGCATATTAAGTTAGGTTCCATAAAAACAGACGTCAACAAGAATGTAGCGATGACAAGTAGTGAACTTGGAGGGGGGAGGTCGTCGGTCACCACCCACAATAAGCTCGGTCAGATGTATCGCCTAGCGGTTTCTGGTTCTCAATAAGGGCGAGCATCTTTCTCTCGCCGCCGATACACGCAGAAAATTTCAATCAACTACTAGTTCCTTTCTGTGGTTAGTTCGTATACTGCTATTCCATGCCACGGGGCATATCAACGCGAATTTCCACTCGCTTTTCAGTTTTCGCGCACCAGTGGCGCGCACATTTGACACAACTGTGATAACATCAGCTAAATAACACAAATCAAACATACATTCTGTCATAGGTGCATCAGCGGTCTTCATTTGGGGTTGGTAGAAATAGGCCCGATTGAAGTTGTAATTATCACAAGATGCTATTTAGAGAAAAAAAAATCGTAAGCAGACGCTCGTTGACCGGAATATAGCGTACAGCACAACACACCCTGAGTCCTATCTGCATGTTTCCGCATCTCCTCCCCACCAAGCACGTCGTCCACTTCTTTTCGCTTCAACCGCATCCTGGATGTCATCTAGTAAAGTGCCAGAGTCCCCAAAGTCCAAATCGTCCCGAGTGAAGACGAGCCTGTTGATTGATCTGGAATTCGTAAAGGCAGGTGTTAGGCCGCACTACATGCCATTTGTTGCGCCAAGATTTGGTGGAAATGACGAGCAGGTTGGCGCAGTTTGGGCAGAAGTCCGAAGAGCCGTGATCACGTGAGAAAACCCCTGAAGCAGACAGCGGGCCAGCATAAGCCACTCCCATCACTTTCTTTTGTGAATAGAATATGTTTTATTTAGTTACTACATAGCCTAAGGCTATTTACATCGTGGCTAGAAAAACTGTGGTAAATGAATAGACTACCCACATAAATGCAGGATTTGATGGATGGAAGAACTACGCTGGCGGGATAGTAAAAAGGAGAAAAAAAAAACAATTACAAAAACAGCAATTACAAAAGCTATCATATTCTCTTCCACCCTTACCTCCTCTTCGTACCAGCTGTCTCCACAATCCTCAACTTCTCCTTCATACTCTCCAAGCTCTTCTCCATCTTCTCGATTGACTTTGCATCCGCCTTACTGTTCCTCATTGCCTCCAAGTTGGTCTCGATCAAACGGACCGACTTCCTGACCTGACCTGCAAAGCTGCCTGAGAGCGATAGTTTGGCATAGGATTGCGTCAGGTCGCCAACAAGGATAAGGAGGTTATCTAGTTCCTTATCCAGTCGAGATATCTCCCTATCTACCGCAATCTTCAGTTGTTCTTGCTTGGCTTTATTACCCTCAGCGTCCTTATACTTTCTCTCTGCATTGGCGTCTACCCGAGTCTGTGTTTCAGCCTTTTGAGTCCACTCGACGTTGTAGTGCCGGTGGTCGAGATACGAATGCCCACAGCGACATCTTCCATCTGTAATGGCCGCACAGCCGAGTAAACCGCTGGGATCCAATGTAAAGTTAAGGGCACAAGATCGATGACAGTTGGAGTAACAATTCGGTCGAGAACACAATGTGTTGTGCCCAGATGTCGGGGATTGCACCCAAGTGTTCTGCGTGATGATACTCTTGAAGTTCTGGAACTGCTTCATGGTCTGTGAGATCAATATAGATAGTGAGCGACGAGTACCGATAAACAGATAGAAAAAGTGGCGCACAAGCTTAGCTCCTTCTGCAGATGAAACTATAATTTTTAACTGATTCTTCTTGTCCGCCAGCTGCGCCGCACGCGATAACGCATTGGAGATATTTTGATCAATCTCCTGGGACTGCCGGTACAGAGTGTAAATCTCCTTCGTCGCCTGCGGTTTCAACTCATCAAGCCAGTCGAATAGATCTCCAAGAACTTCCAAAGCCTTTTTATAGCCCTCCTGAACAGCAGAATCCAATTGCGACAATGCCCTTCTGGAGAAAGTCCCACTTTCGCGCATTTCCTTCAGCTTCTTCCACATGGCAACTGGGTTATCAATCAAGAACTGATTGTCGCTAGATCTCAGGACATCAGGAAGGGAATTCTGATCAAAGTTCCACGAGAGGGGACTAGAGACATTGGTGAACAAAAGGCCAATGTTGTTTGCGAGGGTGCGAGGAAAGATAGCAGACAATGCGGATAGCGCATAGTCTGTTGCGACCCCAAGTCGGGGCACGGTACCGTTCGCGAGGATGATAACCGCATTGACAGAAGTGATGTTGTTTTGGATGGCTGTGGCAATGCTCGCTTTATGTTGCTCATCTTGTTGAATTCCCCGAGTGTCAGCTAGGCCGGGAGTGTCGAGAATCCGAACTTTAATTCCATTGGTGCTGTAGAATTCGTACACTTTGGCAGCATTCGTCTGACTATGCTTATTACCGCCGCCAGCTTCATTTTTCGAGTCATGGACCAGGTTATAATCCCTTGGAGAACGACCAGCGAGGGTATTAGCCAGCAATGATAACAGGCTGGTCTTTCCGGTGCCAGTTTCACCTATAATGTCTGGTCAACATGGGGTTTCGACAAAGGAGCAATAATTATTTCCACGCACCAACGAGTAGAATTATATACTCAGTAGCATTATGTTTCGATTTGATGATCCCTCGCGAAAGAGATTCTATCGTGCTTGAATAGGGTTCAGAGAATACTTCCGGATTGTAGAGCAGAGGACTTACTTGAGAGTTGGGCGATCATAATCATCAAAACCGTTGTCATAGCTATTAAGAACGTGAGACGTCGAATCCATCTGTCATGAACGAGGAACTACATTGGATTTGTGCTTTCGAAGGAAGCACTGTATTGGCTGCCCGGGGCTCTTGAACTGTACGATAACGTCAGTTACAAACGATATCTGAAAAAGAAAAAAACGGACTAACTCAAATGCTTGCATTGTAACCGTTGAGTATGAAGTATCCTTGATCCGCTACGTACTGAACTTCGTGAACGCAGTAAAAGGTAGGTAATCGAACGTATTTATCTTGTTTCATATCCAACTCCCTCACTGCCCAGTGTGCACAACGTTTTTTCATCGTGCCCAAGTTGAAGCCCAGTGACGTACGAACGCTCATTCGTTCTGATCTGCAACGCCTTGTTTAGATAAAATGGACCAGGGCATAGGGCAGTGGATGTGTTGTAAAACACGATGTGATGACGATGTGGTGCGGACCATGTACAGCCAATGTTCCATTTGATCTGTAAAAGTGACTGCGGGAGAAACCTGTCGCCGGTAGCGAGAGAATTCAAGTAATACGTTCAGAACGGTGATACTTCCAGATGCCAGTCACGGCGTCACGATCCATGAGTTGAACATCAGTAGCGTCAACTAGGACTGGCGTAGCTCTCTTCAAAGGAACGTATCGTGGCACCTGTGTGCTTTTACCACATTTCCAGGCCTTAGATAGCACAGACGAATAAAAGTCGTCATCTGAGAAGATAGGATAAGCGCCACATAGCCATTCACGGTCAAGAGCCTCCAGTTTGATCGGGAAATACTCGACCATGGGAGCTGTCATGACAGGATAACGAGGAGCGTTCCTAGTGATTTCAAAGCTTCTGAGGGCATTGCAACGCCATGTACGAGTTTCTAAACTTCTTGATGCCCCAGGAAAGGAAAATAAGAATAGTATCAACAGAATACTGAGAGATGATGGCACAACCCCAGGTGGCGACATTCAAAAAGATAGCCTGTGTTGTTCAACGCTCATGATACTCATCAACACGTGTCAATGCAATATTTAGCAACATCTGTGCATTTGAATGACGAGGTCACTTTTGGACCAAGTTCTTTCTCTGAAACCCTGCAGCAGCATCTGATCCTCGAGGCATTTCTCATGGCTGTGGCCGAGCAACACGTCCTGGATCTGAGATGTGATGTTGATTCGTGAAGAATTTCATACAGCAGACTTGCAACAAGGCCAGTTCTCCTAGTATTCGTGATGCTTGTAGTTGACATAACTGCCGTAAGAATAAATGGGTTCAGTAAAGAGGACAAGTCTTGATCTTGATCACCCTAACATGTGTTGGGGGCTCGGAGATGCCTGGACGGAAATAGTTGGAGGAAACGATGGACCAAGGAGATGGATGGGTGAGAGGCAACCGACGGTGGTATAAGGCGGCGTAGTAGAAGCGGTACGAGGTGTTGAGTAAAGAGCTGAGGAGTTGAGCCCTCGTAGGGAACGACGTTGGAATGGGTTGGGCCGCAGAGGCGCTGCAGGTTAAGATGATATGCCAGTGACATCGTCACGAAAGGGGAAACCAAGCAAATAAGGCATAACAAGCCCTCTACTACAACCGTGATCAACTTGAACGATATCATCCTGTGCACTTCTCGTATCTGCACCTGGGTGAGTGAGCTCGGACTTGGAATTGAACTCGTTTGTCCTGTGTTGTTGTTGTTGTTGTTGTTGTTGTTGTGGTGGTGGTGGTGGTGGTGGTGGTCATGTCAGTCAATTGCGCGATTGCAGCTTCAACGCGCCCATGAGTACGTTCACCAACTTCATGCCCCTCACCACTCCGCCAATGTGTGTGGTGCCCATAGATCGATTCGACCTTTAATAAATTGGACTTCTAGTACAAAACACAGACACCGGCAAACATAGTTTTAAACTTGTTCTGTAGATGCACACGGCCTGTCTCATGGGTATACATAGGCAAATTTCTGCGCTTGCCTAATGTTGTCAAATAGTAGGCGTGCAGTCAACTCCCAAATCATTCTTGAATGAGGATTTTCAAGTGAGATTGGGTGCTACGTAGAGCTGTCAAAGAAACAAAATACTCACAACAAGACTCTGGCAGCAAGCTGGCACTCTAGGGCTAACAAAGAAGGAAAGGCAGTGAGTAAAATAATGAGAGAGATAATGCAATGCACCTGAGCAAAGGAGAAAGAAAAAAAAGGTGAGAGAGCTCTCGAGAGGATATTTACCAAGTAACTCCGAGTCCAATAGCAAATATAGACGAACAATCAACTAGATCGAGAGGGAATGTTATTGAGCGAGGGGGTAGGTTTAGTAGTGTACTCACTAACAACCGGCACTTGAAGTGAGTAAATATCAATGCCAGCATTTTGGAGGATTAGCAGTTGCGCAGGTGTAAGGTCCTCTCGCTGCAAGTCCATTTCAGTTATCGGTCAGGGGAATGGTCATTAAGGATAGAGAGAAGTGAAGTTGCGGACATCTAGGAGCCGGTTACAACAAAAAGGTCGGCCAACTATGGATATATCAGCAAGGCGTGAAGCCAATGCAGTAAGCAGTGAAAGAGGGGAAACAAGGATGAGAAGAGAAGCAGTTGCAACTTGGCGGAAGAGCATGATTCTGTATGCTAGGGGTAACGGTGGGGTGCTTGTTATTGAAACCCTCTTTTATCTGTTCATCAGCCAGACCTTCGGGGACGCTAATTCAGCCTATACAGTTCTTGAACTGTGGTTGTAGACGCCTAAATCATCATATTCAGTTAGGCTTCATATAGACGGACGCCATTAGATTGCGAGAAAAAGACCCTTTTTTGGGTTTCAGATAGCGATATATCGCATGTACAGTATGTAACAATCATACAGATGGTGGCCATGATGTTGGGCTAGTGCTTGTACTGATTATGTTAAATGAATGAACGAGACCTTTACTTATCACGATGGGTAGGGTTTCCCCGAAGCACAACTAGCCTAAACAGATATGTTATATCAGCATCGAGAGAATGAGCACAGAAACCCGGGTTGCCAGGGATAGGGACACATTGACAGTGTACATCAACCAGAGAGCGACAATGCAGCCATAACAAGCAGTACAGGTGGGTATTGCCACCCACCCTCTTCGGGGTCTAACATATCACCTAGCCTTTTCTGCCACTTTCTGGTTCTCAATCGCGAGCGTCTCTTCTCTCTCACCACAGGAAGATTACGATCAACTGAATTAAAACATTGACATGAACGAGTCTAGCAACAAAACCAGTTTCTTTGCGTCATTAGTTTGTATACTGCTGTAGCATAAACAAACCAACCCCACGGAATGGCCATGCATGAAAGACAGACTCGGAGTGAGCATTGGATGTGGGATACCTTCATTGTCGACGTTTGATTGAGATTACGATTTCCACTGTGTAGGGTTTGACTGCTACAGCATGCATGCCACACGACACACATCAAACGTGAATTTCATCACTTCTTGCGCCGCTGTGGTGCGCGCAATTGAGACAACTGTGATATAACATCAACTTAGGCAACACAAATCAATCCCCAGATAAGCAAAAGGTTTTACGAACCAATAAACTATATGGACACTAGTTAGAATGATGATGAAGAAAACAATAAGAAAGAAAAGCCTTACACGTTGTCATAGGTTCATCGGCAGGAGTGGATAGAAATAGGCTTGGTTGATATTGTAATTAGTTGTCACAAGACACTAGTAGTATAGTACACCTTGATGGGGGGAAGGGCAAGTGTTACACGTCCATTTGTTGCGCGAAGATTCGACGAAAATGACGAGCAGGGCATGAAGGGCGTGAGAAAAACACCCGACGCAGACGGCGGGGCCGGCGTAACGCCACTCCCATGACAAAGGCTGTACTTGACACCCACTACTGCAAAAATATGTAATCGCACACGACCTTTCTTACTGACTTTATCGTCTCACCCAAATATCCTACTCAAGAACATGAAATTCCTCAACGTATTGAAATCCAAACTCCCCTCTTCATCTTCTTCTTCAACCTCAGCACGACACCCACCCGAATGGTCCGCAGCTCCAGAACAAAGCGTACATACCAGACCCTTTACTCTTTTAAAATTCTCCACTTTTTACAACTCACATCCTCCACTACACAGCACGTCCTAGGCAAACTAAGCGACGCCCCCTCAGACGACTACCACGCCGCAGAGCTCTTCTGTATCCGCTACCCACCTAACCCGCCAGCCCTCCTCCCCTCATCCACTATCGACCAGATCCGTACTATCGGCTGCGCAGCTTGGAATATCGAAACTCCCAAAACGCACAGATTTCACGGACGAGTGCAGGACGAGCCAAATAAGAATGCTGACGGCGGGGGAGGTGGGGTCTGGGTGAGCACGACTGCCGAGTGTGAGGACATCTGTCTGTTTAGCAACTTGCCTATTATGGCGGGGTTGTACGACGTACATCGGAAAGAGGGGGTTTATTATGAGGTCAAAGTACATCGTATGGATGGGACACTTGCTTTCGGTACGTCACGGTAGTCATATATACGCACCACCTTCATTCCTCTCTAAATTGACACACTAGGCACTGCATGTCGACCATACCCCGACTTTCGCCTCCCAGGTTGGAACCGACTCAGTGCCGGTCTCCACCTTGATGACCTGCGTAAATTCTTCGAAGACCCCTACGGTGGGCGGGACTACAACAACCAAATTCGCCGCATCCAACCTGGAGACACCGTCGGATGCGGGTACGAATTCGCCCGGGGCGCCTTGTTCTTCACCTACAACGGCGTGCGTCTCCCAGATGCGTTCACCGGGATCTACCTCCCCCGTGCGCAGCATGACGTGTACGCTGCTGTTGGCGTGCAGGGGAGGTGCGAGGTAGAGGTAAATTTCGGAAAGGATTTGTTTCGGTGGAAGGAGGGGAATGAGTGGGGGTGGAGGGTGGAGGGACATGTGGGTAATCTGACGGGGATGACGGGGGAGGAAGAGACGTTGCCTGCTTATAGTGCCTGAGGAGTTCGAGGTATGTATCGAGTGTACAATGGTATAGTATGTACAGTAGTACATCCTTCAACGACTAGAGTCAACCTGATTTTTCACTCTCATCATCTCCTTTGATGGACGCCTGAAGTATCAATACGTCAATCCACCTCCCAAACTTGTACCCCACCCTCTTCATATGCCCAACCTGTACGAACCCCCACCGTGTATACCAATCACGAAGGGCGTACCCACCCCCGGGCCCCTCCACATCCAACGACATCACACTGAGCACTTCCTGTATGCGCGTCTGAGCAAGTGAGCCTGAACGTGAACGTGAACTGGACTGCGCTTGGTCTGTGTTGTTGTTGTTGTTGTTGTTGTTGTTGTTGTTGTCAGTCAGTTGCAGCTTCAACGCGTCCATCAGAGCATCCATCAGCTTCGTGCCTATACCCCTCCCCCGATGTTCATGGTGCACGTAGATCGATAGGTCGGCTGTGTGTCGGTAACACGCGTGTGTAGGCCAGAGATGGCGTGTGAGGTAGGCGTAGCCTACCACTACTCCTTCGTCGGCTACACATACGAGAAAGGGGAGGTGGTGTGTTTGTGTGGTGGTAGTATAGATATCGATGAGTGGGGAAGCTGAAGCAAGGATCGGGAGGGGGTCGAGACGGAACGTAGACACTGTGTGGGTTATGTAGTAGTTTAGGATGAAAGTAATCGCGGGGATGTCGACGAGCGTTGCGTTACGGATGTGCAATGCAGCCGCAAGGGACATATTTTGATCGCGACTACTCACCCTTTTGTCGGTGGCGGGTTGTTGTTCAGCTGATACTGGCACTATCAGTATATCATAGCACAAATCAAATTATCTTGTACAGAACCCGGGCTCTCACTCCAAGTCCTGCCATCCCGCCTGCTGGTATTAGTCTGAGCTCGGGAAAAAGAACAGATACAGAATTGCCCCGGTTTCCCCCCCTCCTTGTCGCTATATAACATGACACAATCCCCCACGTTGCCACCATCGTCACCGTCACTGGAACTTGGTCCCTTGCCAAAGACATACGCCAGTGACATGGACATGGACATGGACGCCAATCCATCGGGAAGTCAAAGTCAGACTGGTGAGTGCATGGATTTGATTAGAACAGGACAATAAATAACTCACGGTTTTTTTCTTCTTGATAAAACACAAACCCCCCTTCTGTGTCATTTGAAAGCAATAATGCTCCCTCAATCATAAAAGAAACAACAATAGGCCCAGAGTTGGACCAATCAAGATACATGCCAACGTGAATGTCATGGTATGTACGTTCCCTGGATGTGCAAACAACTTTACATCTTAATAATCTTACTGACTCCACTTGAATTGATATTTATATAGCCCCCAAGACAGCTCCCAGGAGGCCCCTGTCAAAGGTCCCTCTCTCTCCCCTCCTCCTCTCCGCTGACCGTCTAACCCTAGTATACTGATCTATCATTTACTTCCATGGGTCCTAGTTGCGTCACACGGAACAATGAATGCGAAACGACTGGGACTGATATCCGCGCGACTTGCGATTTTTGCTATCTCTACCACTATCCATGCCGTCCACATTCTGAAAGGCCTTCAAGTGATGCCACTACTACCGCTAACCCCACTCCCACGAATCCTCCCCCCGTAACACTCTTCAACGTCCAACCCAGAACCCCCCTTCCATCCATACCCCATCCCCAAGACTTGCCTTTATCCTACCACACCCGCGGCATCGCCAATCGCAGACCACCAGTCATACCATCCAAAACACAAGGAACACCATCAACTGCACCTCCCTTTCCTCAAACTTCCCCTGATACACCCCGAAAAAAGAAAGGTGGTCGCATAAGGGACTTTGAACTAGGAGTATGTCATCTGCTGCCAATTTTTTTTTTTTTTTTTTTTTTCACGTCTTGTGTTGTTTTGATGTCCATGCCAGGTGTTTGAGGAAGAACGAACCGTGTATGACAACTGCGCTTATGAGCCGAAAATCGTGTGATTGGTGTTACGTCGTACGCGGGTTATGTATCCTTCCCTCCTCACCTCCCTCCTCATCCCTGCCGCCGCTGCCGCCGCCGCCGTTGCCCCTACCCCCTTCCTCTCCGTCTTCCTCCTCGTCCACCACCCTAACGCCAAGCCCAACTCCAACTCTAAGCCCAAGCAAACGGGCACCCTCGATCAAAAGCGAAACTAGGAACAACAAAAAACGCAGTCGTCTCCCTGCCGCAGGTCCCGATCCCGATCCTGGTCCTGGTCCTGGTCCTGAGTGTAGTAGGCGTAGGCGTAAGCGTGGGTGTGGGTGTGGGCGTAGTGAAAGCCACACTCCTCCTCGTCTCGACATCCGTGGACCCTACTACGATCGAGAAGGGATCTATTACGATAAGTCTTTATTTAATCATTTTCTCTTCTTTCTTTTGTTATTAGTTCCCTCATCCGTCATAAGCGCCCGTTTAAGCGCGCGCTTGTATTAGCGCCTGCCTAAACGCGCGCTTCCCACTATCTTATCTTATCAGCCTCGGTCATTTCGGACAACCCCGAGAGATCCTTGGTTCGAATCCTCCCTAGGTAGTTTACTTTCCCCTTTACTTTAATTCTTTGTTTGTTAGTGTTAGTTCTTTAGCTCTTCAATAGTTTCTCTCATTAGGAGTACTATTCGAAAGTCTCAATACATCCTACCCTCTTCAAACTCTTCGTTTTTGACCTTGGAGTGATGCCTGGGAGATTGACGGATTGTGGTAATGGTATCCTAGTGAGCTCGTAACAGGATCAGTATCACTGACACCACCGATTGTAACAAGATGATTGAAAGTCAGTTGAACGTGATGGATACACAGTTGAGGAGTATCCATCAGTGGATGTGGGAGGTGAAGGAACAGTTAAGGGAGATGGCTGGAAGTGCAGAATAAGGTTTTTTTTTTTTTTTTTTTTTTAGTATATTACAATGATTGTGGGTCACAAATGATGATGCACACATCTGCCAGTGGCATTGGACCTGACCATCCTCCCCCCCGCTGGTTCTTCAAAGTTGGTGGTTTAGATATTTTCAGAGTTTCCATGTGGAATGTCAACATAGGCAAGGGGATGAAGGGGAAGAAGCATCTTGTTGAGAGGATGACAACAGCAACATGCAGCAGCTAGTTAAGTAAGACTTTCACTTACAATCTAGAGTGGTGTAGAAGATAGAGAGAGTAGCATGTAGCAAGATTTCAAGAGGAGGCAGAGGCTTGACAATTGAGAGAATGAAGTTTGTTATTTTTCTAGCTACAGAATACATGGCTTTTATACACTACAGACCAGGTATATTAATAGAAGAAAAATACATGAAATGTCAGACATGGTT